>JBAFWW010047089.1:9126-28173 GCA_036873685.1 Agapornis canus | reverse complement strand
TCAGAAGGCAGAGTGCTGAATGTCCTGTCCGAATCTCACAAACCATTCCCAACACTTACGCACACAGTCATATAGGAAAGTATTAAGTGTAATGTATGTATGGAATTATATATGTGTTTATAGACCTATACTTCTGTGAGATTTTGTCTCGTTCTGTTAATAACTAACAACTAATCAGAGCCACTGTTTCAAGTTCACAGAAGGGTTTGTCAAAATTAACTGTTAGATACTTTCTGGTAGCACATAAATGGCAGAGAAAGTCTGGTCAAAGGCATTTTATGAGTCATGCAAGAGGGGAAGAAACTAGACTATAATTGCAGAAATTATTTAGCTTATTACTGTAAAACTGCCAGTTCTGTAAACACCATAGAGAGCTTGCTCTTTGTGATCTTGTACCTATGCAGGTCGCCAGCTTCTTTTAAAAGCTATAAACAGGGTGTGGACAGAGCTGATTCATAGTAAAAAACAGGTTTTAGAAGAAGTTTTCAAAGTGACACTACCAGTCAATGATCGTGGCCAAGTGGATATAACTGTTGCAAGACCTTTTATTGAGGAAGCAAGTTTAAAGTGTTGGCAGAATCATTTGGGTAAGTGTAACTGAGGATTTACCTATCCTAAATGGTAGATTTCCCTGAAGTGAATGATATGCAATGGATGTTTTAATATGGGTTTAGCTTTTGTGTAGCAGTAAGTACCCTAAACTGTTATTATTTAACATCTCTCACTCAGAAACCTTACTGTGCATAGGATATACTTACAACCCACTGCGCACACGGCCTTTGTTCAACACTGTTGATGGTCTTAATGATGTCTTGTATTTGTGAGGCAGCACGTACCAAATAGCATATTATGGATTAGTGATTTAGCTCCTCCTCATGAACACTTGGATTGGAGTGATCTGTGTTACCATTCTCAGATCTCACTGGATGTGGCAGGCAGGGATAGGGACCCCTCTTGATCATGTCTGGGTGCAGCCTGCCAGCTCTCTGTCTGGTGATAAGGCTGGAAATGTGGGGCAGAGCATTTCTTTAGCAGCAGTGATACTTTTCCACGTAGGAAGCAGCTTTGCAGGAAAAGGATCAGGGAATCCTGGTAGACAACAAGTTAAGTACAAGTTAGTTCTGCACCCATGTAGTAAAGAAGGCCAACTGTTGCTGGACTGAATTAGTGAGAGCTTAGACAGAAGGCAATAAAATTCTATAGACATGAATCCTTTGATGATTACACAGCTCTAAAGTAATTAGATGTGCAGAAAGCATTTTTGTAAACTTGTAATACTTTGGGATTTTTGTGGTCTCTGTATTTCTGGATATGCTTTAACCCCGACTGATGTTTGCTCAAGTTTCCAGTATCTTCCTGATATCCAGTATGTCTGCAGAAATGTTTTGCATAGAGTGAAAGATCTTTGGAGAAATTATTGCTATAAGAAAATCTCATACACAGTACAATGTATTAGCTGAATATTGGGAGAACCTTAAACTGTTGAGACAGCTGAACTAAACTGTGATTCCTTTTTTTACTACAATTTTAAAGTAAGCACACCAGTCTTGTAGAGTTGACTATCAGCTGGGATGGCTGTGTGTGCACAAAAAGGTGCAGTAGGCCCACTTGGCTTCTCTGCTCAATACAGCATATTTTGCCACCAGATTGGTTAGTGGGGTCATGTTGTAGCATCTTTTTGGGTAGAGATATGATGCTCAGCTGCATTTTTTTTTTTCACCAGTGTCTACTGTTTATAACATAAATTATATAAATTCTGTTATCCTTATGACTGTCTTGAGACAAAAATATTCCTCCAAATGCTGTCTCCATACTTTGTAATGCCCACTTGCTCTTTAAGGGATGTAAACCAGCAACATTAAAATTGGGGGAGGTACAGGGGAAGTGAGGCAATGATATTTTTTTTAATACATAGTTAGTTTTCACCTTTTCAGATAAGGACAGCACTCATAGGTCATAGACCCCGATTTCAGTAATCAGTAAACATATTTGTCATGCTTCAAGTCAAAATGCAAGCAATTCCCAGATTTCACCTGGGGATATTTCCTCATACAAGTCATGAATGTTTGACATAAATGTGAGTGCAGCTGGGCACTCTTAAATAACAAAAAAACCCACAAACAAACAAAACACATGCTCACATTCCCCAAAACCAGCCTAATCCCCAAACACCCACCTTTTTAAAGCAGCAGAAAAGGTCATTCTATTAAAACAAATAACTACAGTGGGGGGTAGGGTAAAAGAAACTCGGCCAAAATGTGCTCCAAACACTTTCTTTTTGTTTTTTCAGCTCATGAGAAGAAGTGCATCAGTAGAGGAGAGGCTTTGGTTCCAACCACACAGTCCAAACTTTCACGAGTTAGCAGTGGGTTTGGACTCTCTAAACTAACTGGTTCTAGGAGAAACCGCAAGGAGAGTGGACTGAATAAACACAACCTCTCTACTCAGGTACTTTCTATCAATTAACAACATGCAGTCTAAAATCCAGCAATGTATGTTTAGGGTATATGATGAATAAAAGAAATCTTGCAGAGTGTGAAGTGACATCTAGTGCTTGATCTTCATTCCTTCTTTTGAATATCCAGACTGGACATGTAATGTGTGTCCTAATCTAGTAGGTGCATCTGTAACATTAAGTCCATAGTTAAAACTCTATTGTTTAGCTAACCTGGGTCTTAAATCCAATTTGCACTATTATTCTGCAGTGGAATCTGTAAGACTGATGCTTGCCCTTGTTTCCATCCTACCCCCAAGATGATTTAGGAAAATCCCTTTATTGAGTGTGTTTGTATCATGACTGAAGAAGTACTGCTTTGCACTGTTTTTATTGTACTGCAGAGGAGAGTTCAGCAAAACAATATGTGACAGTAGCACTGGACATTCACTTAATAAATCTGCTTGCTTAAAAAAAAGCACCAAAGTTTAAGAAAAAATATTAGACCAGATTAGCACAGCAGTCGTGCTGTCAGCAGGACAGTACCTAATGGGGCATTGCAGGAGTTAATATAACGTATTTGAGGCACTGAAATCAAATGAAAGAGAGGATTTGAAAGTGCCTTGGCAGGGGAGTTGGACTACATGATCTCCAGAGATCCCTTCAAGCCCTAATGGTTCTGTGAGTCTGTGAAAAGGAAGAAGCTCACACATTGGGCTGACAGGCACCATTGCTGGCTGTATCACTATAGGGAGCAATAAGTGAAAACAAGTACAATGTGGTAGAGTGAGGAATGGTGTCTGTCTTGACGATTCCCAACAAACAAGGCATCATGTACAAAGTGCTACTTTAAAGGAAATAAGGAAAAGTAGTAATATTTGTCAGTGGCAATCTTCAGCTGACTGGGAATGTTCTGAACTGTTAGTTATGTAGTTTGGAATATTTTCCAAATACTTGCCAGGAAACACCAAACAAAACAAACCCTAAAATGTTGTTGCATGCAGTAGCTTGAAATTCACCATCTAAGCAATTTTATTTTTTCAAGAAACTATCCTTCTTGAACAAGTTTAGAAAAATAATGTATTCATAGGCTCTTCATTTAAACAAAATCTTTTATAAAGCATCTTCCTGTCTCTCCTCTTACCTTTGTATTAGGAAATTTCCCAGTGGATGTTTACTCACATTGCAGTGGTTCGGGACCTGGTTGATATGCAGTATAAGGAATATCAGGAGGTATGGTTCAGAGGATTAATTGCCTGATACTGATATTTTCACCTGTTAGGCTAGACTGATGCCATTTCTCATAAAATATTAGGTTGTCATTGGTAAAATTCATGAATGTTTAGTTGCAGTTGTTATTTGTAAGGTTTTTTAAGTGCAGTCCAATAAGTGAGGAAATTCTGATGTGGTGGTAGATGAAAGCTCTTCTATCAATATTACATGTTGAATCTTAACTTTTTTTGAGAAGCTTAATCAGTCTTTCCTTAGAAGTTTAAAGAAAAAAAGAGAGATTGGAAATATGCTAGAGTATGCTGTCTTTGTAAGGCATTGTACAAAAATAAAAGATGTGGAGAAATATTGTGTACAAACACTACTGTTATAGTAACACGAAGAAAATTTTATGGTACTTTTCCCAGATCATGCAGTGATAGAAAGTGGCTGCTCTGTGCCTTCCAGAATGAAGTCATTGCACCCTGTGCTTTCTTTCAAATATCCCCAAAGACATTTGGTTCAAACTAGATGCTGAGCTGTGTGCTAAATCTTAAAGAAATCTGCTTCTGAGAGACACAAGTCATTGGAAGCAGTTAGTTAAAAAAACAGTCATCAAACATTGCTTCATTTAATTTCTCTCTCCAGTGTAAGTACAGTCAGGGAAGACCTCCAAAACAGTTTTTGCTTCCATTCTTAAACTCCTTTTTCAAAATGAGTGGTTTAGTGTTGCATTTCTTTCATATTTGTTTTTTAGAAATACATTCAATTAATGATATAAACAAAAAGCAGAGCTTTCATGTACTTTTTTTTTCCCCTTCCTTTTTTGTTGAGGAGATTACATTAGGAACCATGCTTTTATGTTAACTGACACCAGAAATGTCATTAAGGCTTGCTAAAAAATGCTACTAGAATTATTATTACGTGGTTTTCTGTGGAAAATGTCTCTGCTCATATCAGAGACAGGCTTAAAAGCATGATTCCTGATGCATCTACAAATGTCTTTGTATTCAGCGTCAGCAGAATGCATTAAAATACGTGACAGAAGAATGGTCTCAAATTGAATATGAGTTACTACGAGAGAGAGGCTTGTGGGGTCCCCCCATTGGCTCCCATCTTGACAAGTGGATGTTGGAGATGACTGAGGGTCCCTGCAGAATGAGGAAAAAGATGGTGCGAAATGACATGTTTTACGTTCAGTATCCCTACATGCCTGAGGCTGAGCAAGAAACAAACGTACTGGTAAGTAGACAAGATTTAGTGATGGGTAATTTTATGCCCTGTTCTAAAATCTGGATATTCTTTTAACAAATTTTTATTGAGAAAGATATTTACTCTGGTGTTACCCTCTATGTCCTAGAGGGTAGATGATGTCCAGTTGTTCCTAATAGTATATTTAGGGAGGGGACTAAATCACTCAGCTCAAAACTGAGTGAACTCAAAGACTAGCAATTGCAACATAAGATGAGGTGTGCTTGCATCAACTAACTGATCATGCAAGTGCACAGCAGAAGCATCTTCACAAGCCTGCAGAGGTAGAGAAGTATCGTAACTATGGGAGGTTTCAGTCTGAGTTCTCAGCCTTATGCTAAACAACATGGCAAACAGAGATCTGAGACCAGTTCATGGGCCTTGGTTTGGGTGTTTATGGAAGTTCCATCTGTCCAAGAACACAAATATGGGCTGTGTAGCAGAAAAGCACATGGCCTTTGGCAGTTAGCTCCTGTTAATCTTTCAACACCATTTTTACGAAGCGGAGCAGTCTTTATTGTCTTTTCAGGCATGTGCACATGCATGCAGGATCTTTTTTTCTCAACCAGGAGTGTCAAAGTACTTGCAAAAACTCAAACAAAAAGTCACATTCAGCCAGTTTTAAACCCTTAGGTATTTTTATCTGCTTGCAATCTGACGCACAATAGCTGTAGTGACAGTCTAATTCACACAAAGTGGCAAACATGCCATCATACATTCTTCTCAAAAGTGTTCTTTCTCTGATGCTTATATAATTGATGCCCTGTTTGCAGTCTGATTTCTCAAGTAGACTTCCTGAGACATCTGATGATACCATTCCTCAAAAGGTAAAGAACACATACACTCACTGAAAGAATGTGAAATAAATACAACCTTTTCCCTCCTGCATGTTAGGCAATCTTAACAAGGCTTCTATGTTTGGCTTTCAACTTGCTCTTTCAGTAATTATTTCCAGGCCTAAAGGTTTTTTCAGTAATCGGTCTAGAAGATGTTACTGTGCTCTTCTCAACCTTGATCTAATAAAATTTTCTGTAGATCTTACCTTCCTTGCTGCACACTAACAAGCTGTGTTGGGCTGTGCTATCACTGTTCTCACTGTGTGAAGTGTTGTGGCTTTGGGATCTGAACTAATGGTTGATGGAACATGTTTAGTAATGGGCAACAAAATCACTTGGAAGCACTTACCGGAAAAGTTTAGTGCTTCTTTCTAAGAGAGAATCTGGTGACCAGTTTTGCTCCTTTTTGGAGCTGTAACAGACTTATTTCTGTTGCAGCCCAGATTAATTCTGTCTTAGCTGACTCTTCTCCTCATTTTTACTGTTAATGACATTTAGACATCTGTTTAAAAAATACAAATTCTACCTTGGAAATAAAAGACTTGTTTGGAAGTGGCTTCTCTACAAGCCTCTTAGTATTACACTGCTTCTCTGTTAATCACATTTGCAGTCTTGCCCATCACTAAGTACAATGTGTAATGTGTGTTCACTCATTTTGAATTACATTTAGCAATAAACTAATATGTATAAATGAAAGTAATTCTATTCACAGAATATTCAATATTGTTACCGGTTTTGTTTATTCATGTTAGCAGTTAGGTACTAGTTAGGATTTCTCTTTGTAGGCTATATATAAGTTGTTTCCTCAGAGGTCTTAAGCATTCTTTAAGTGGTATTTTTATGGTGATAATAGTTGAAGACTTAGTTGAACATAAGTGAGCAAATTAGATCACAATGCCTTAAATTTTTGATGTGGGGGCTCAGCTAGTTTGCCCTGAAATAATAAATCTCTGTGTTGCTGATCTTAATCTCTTTGTCATCCCAACCATGGGTCATTTAGTTTCCCACTGTACTATCATACAGATGAACAAAACTAAACCCCAAACAAAACAAAACCAAACAACCTACATTTTATGTATTTCCATGCAAAAATGGACAAGGGAAAATCTTGACTGGAGTGTCGGTGGTATTCTACAATTCAACATAATGTTAAGCATTGAACTGGATTTATAGTAATGATATTTTGTAATTAACCCAGCCTGATTTTGAAGCACATGGGAAATAACACTACAAAACAAAGAAATATTTGTGATGGAGAACTGGACACATTCACAAAGCTTTCTAGAGTTTGAGGGTGGAGTTAAACAGTAGTCAGAGAAGAAAATTTTTCAACTGCAATATAAAATCAGTGTGTTTTCATCCATTCCTGTGCATCAGTCAATTTTGGAAAGGCTTTTGGCTCTTTAATACCTCTTTTATCTTTTCCTGTCATCATTTTGACATATTTATTGTTCTCATGTAGTTGTTCTATTTCCAGTGTTGCCTCCATAATCAAGTGAGGAACATAAGAATTAGCCTGTGGTAGGGGATGGGATGGTCAAAGGAGGAACTAAAACCAAAACAACAAACCAGCCCCACAACCAAAACACCCACAAAAAAAAAAAACCCTCAGCAAAACCAACCCCAAACAAAACAAACTGCAAACCCAAAACAACACACTACATCACCACCACCACAATGAAGTGTTCATAATCCATTATCATCACCTAAAGGTACAGACAGTGCTCAAAGAATTACTTCAGTTAAATGGATACTCTCATGCTGGTCTACCACCAGCAAACCAGCAGAATCTTTACTGAAGAACAAACAACTGAATTAATGAAGAAGTCTGAGCCTTAAAGCTTACCCCTGGATGCTTCTAGTTCATACCAACTTCTACATATCTGTATCTTTCTTTGAGGCAATTTTTCATTCAAACTATTGCCTAGCAGAGAAGTCAGCTGGCTAATGAATAAGCTGCATATGTTGTAGGGAGTTATGAAAGATGATAAAACGTCCATCTGATCTATCAGTCATAAGTGTCTCAGCTTTTCATGGTAGTACCTGAATGTACTGGCCACACTTCTTATTTATGATGTTGTAGGTTTATCTGCAGGCATTTCTTGAACCCCATTATTACTTGAGTGGCTGAATAGCTCCCTTGCAATTTAGCTGACAGATTAGATCTACTGAAGAGTCTCTGGTTTTGTCCATGTTGGCGTATGACTGCACACGCACAAAGCACTTGGTGGGCTTGCACTATGCTGCACACAGTATGCCTGAAACACGTTCACTGGAGTGAGGAGTTGACTGACCAAGTGATTTCTTCAATTATTTCAAAGAAACCTGCTCGTTACCGAAGAGCTATAAGTTATGACAGTAAGGAGTACTACATGCGCCTGGCTTCTGGGAGCCCTGCAGTCTTTCAGGATGCTATAGAAGAGAGCACAGTGGGTGAAACAACTCAGCAGGAGCCAGAACATGGAGAGGACACTATTGCAAGAGTCAAAGGTTAGATCATTTGGTTTGCCCTGAATGGTTTTCTTTAAATTTATCTGCCTTTATATCTTCTCATACCTTTGTATAAGAATCCTGTAGGACTCCTCTTTTAAGGTCTCAGCATTGACTCAGGAATTTAAAAGTTCAGTAAGTCTTGTAAAGTGATTTTTTTGTGTTTCAGGTTTTTATTTATCTTTCTTTTTTTCCAGGCCTGGTGAAGCCTCCCCTAAAACGATCTCGCTCTGCTCCTGATGGAGGAGATGATGAGAGCCAGGAACAATCACAGGATCAAATTGTTGAGGGGAGTTCAATTGATGAAGAGGAAAAGACTGACAATACAACTTTGCTTCGACTTCTTGAAGAAGGAGAGAAGGTACTGTGTACTTCAAACACACTAAGCGCTTACTGTGTTGTTATTTCTGCATTTCATGCTGCAAGCACAAATAATTGTCCTGAATACCTTCACTGATCTACAGCTGAATTTGCTTAGTGTTTCATTGGCTTCTTCCTTGAAGCCAGATGTGTGCTGTGGTTCCAAGAGATCCTGAGCTGAAAACCCTGTACTGGAAACATTCTTTTTCTTTTCTTCTGTCTGCTAAGACAAAAAAAGAATATATTCTGAAACAAAAGCTACAAACTATCCCATGTTTGAATTATTATCCTGTCAGCTTAATGAGTTCAGACAGAATATACATATTGAAAGTGTAAGTACTAAAGTTGTTCCCTTGATTAGAATGGAAAGCCCTGATAACTAGTGTTTTATCCCCAAGAACAGTGTTGAATAGCCATGCTGTGTATTTGGTATTTCAGACTTTGTTTGACTAGAGTATACCAGTAAATACATTTGTGATCATAGTCAGGTGGGCTACAGGTTCTAAAATATGCTCAAGAAGAATGGTGCAAGAAGGTAAGTTGTAACATACAAATCTGTATCACCCAGAGAAGGCTTTATGTAACTCCCTTCCCAGTTGGTAATCACAGGCATTAGGTATGTATCTGATTGGGGGGGGGGGGGGGGGGTGAAGCGGATTTTTTGCTGTATCTACAAATGATAAAGCAGTGTATGGGGCTTGTTCTAATAAAGTCACAGTCTGAGCCTGAACTTGTTAACCTGCTTTTGCTAAGGGTCTGCTTTTCATTACAGATTCAGCATATGTACCGCTGTGCTCGGGTTCAGGGCCTTGACACCAGCGAAGGGCTGCTTCTCTTTGGGAAAGAGCACTTCTATGTCATTGATGGGTTTACCATGACTGCCACCAGAGAAATACGGGATATTGAGACACTGCCTCCAAAGTGAGTAGCTCAATAGAGAGTTTCTTCAGTCTTTGATAGCTGAACAAGGATTTGTTTACTGAGATTTTGGAAGAGTCAACTCCAAAATAATGTCTGATTCAGAAGGACCTCAGGAGCAGTTTCCTCTGTGCTCACAAATTGGTCAGTGTAGTATATTGTGAAAATCAGCTGGTTTTGTACCTGGACTCTTACATGAATTGAGAGAATAATTCTTCTAATTTATCTTCTTTTTAATCACTTCTCTCTTGTCTGTTTATGCTCATTTGCAGGATGCATGAGCCAATCATACCCAGGGGAGCAAGGCAAGGTCCAAGTCAACTCAAAAGAACATGCAGCATTTTTGCATATGAAGATATCAAGGAAGTCCATAAAAGGAGATACCTTTTGCAGGTAACTTGGACACCATATTTGGTTTGAGGAGCCAACCTGGATTTTTTTTACAATGTTGTCATTTTTAAAAATTAAAATAAATTATAACTGATCAGATTTTGGAAATTGAGGGTAATCAGTGTTGAAATTAAAGTGCTTAAGCTGGGCATCCTTGTTTGAACAATTGGTTTACCATGGGTCAATTTATTTGGGTGTATTTTAGTGAATTTTAATGTCCAAAAATAAAACATCTTGGGCTGCCCTAAGCAAAGACTGTTTCAACATAATTTAGTGTCAGATGTAGTACTGCATGACTAAAGGTCTGTGCCTGACCTTCAGAGGTGAGGAGCAAATGTACTAGTGTTAACATGGGTTTATCCTCTTTGTTTTCAGCCAATTGCGGTTGAAGTTTTCTCAGGAGATGGACGGAACTATCTTCTAGCTTTCCAAAAAGGGGTTAGAAACAAAGTTTATCAAAGGTACTGTAAATTAATTTAGAACATTTAACCTGTTTACAAACATCTGTGTTGAGACAGACTTGAGCCTACAGTGACCTAAAAATCAGAAAGAGATGGCAAGAGCGATGGGTGTGTGAGGCAGTGAACAACCTGATAGCTGCTTAGTGCTGCACAAAAGACCCACTAGGAGGCACAATGCCCACATGTAAAACTTGGGGGTGGTCAGTGATGGAGGGTCATTCCAATTTTGTTTAGGATGTTGCATAGCTGCTCAATTCAAAGTCTGTAACTGTATTAAGTGCATGCTGTTTCTAAGAAGATGACATACTGAGGACAGAAACACTAATCTTAATCTCCTTTCAACTATTGATTCAGGTTTTTGGCTGTGGTGCCATCTCTAACTGACAGTTCAGAGTCTGTCTCTGGGCAGAGACCGAACACCAGCGTAGAGCAAGGGTAGGTGATTCTGTTCTTCACAAGCTGTATAGCTCATCAGTTTCTAATAAATGATAATTTCGAATAAATCGTGCTTCAAGGCCGGGTTGGACAGGGCTTTGAACAACTTTATCAGTAGAAGGTGATCCTGCCTATGGAAGGGAGGTTGGAATTAGCTGAGCTTTAAGGTCCTTTCAAACCCAAGCCAATCTGTGAGTCTATGCTTGTGTTGTCAGGATTCGCTAGTACTGAGACTTCAATTTAAAATCAGGCATTACCAAAATAACTACTGATGTTGTGTTTGAGTTATTTTGAATGTGTTAATATCACTGGCAGCATTGGTATGTTTTCTAACTAATTAATATATGCTCTCAGGATTAATGTGATCAAAATGCAGATACATTCCGAAAGGGGTTGGAGTGCCGAAGCCATTATTAGATTCGTCCAAGTTGTTGTTTTCTCCATCAGTACCCTGTTAGATCCATTTGTACTTGCACTGAATTGCATAATTAATGTGTATAATTTTAACAATATGTGTTTAGAAATGAAAAAAGGCATTGCTAGGGCAAAAAGAAACAGAGCCCATTTTTCTAATTGATGCAGTTTACAAGTTTTAATCTTAAAACTTTAGATTGTCATGTGAAGATGTAATCTACATCTTACTGCTAAGTAAGAAAATGCATTTCCTTCTTCCCATTAGGTCTGGCTTGCTTAGCACTTTAGTGGGAGAAAAATCTGTTACTCAAAGATGGGAAGTAAGTATGAAAATGTTGGGGGTGTTCTTTTATTTTATTACATGTTTTGTAGTGATACATTAATCAGTGCACATAAGTTGCATCCTCTTATTTGGACAAATGGAATATGCTAGTACAGAAAGTGTATCTTAGCCTTTTAGTTTGCAGTATTCAAGGCCAGGTTGGATGAAGCCTTGGGTGACATGGTTTAGTGTGAGGTGTCCCTGCTTATGGCAGGGGGGTTGGAACTAGATGATCTTAATGTCTTTTCCAACAATAACTATTCTATGATTCTATTCCATGGTATCATTGTCACATAAGAAATGGTTCTACCATTAAAAATGCAAGGGGAAGGACTGAGATAAAAGTAGAGTGAGCATTGTAATATTGAAATGAGGCGTGTATGTTTGGGGACAGCTGAGCACTTTGACAGTCTGGCAGCATAGACATTTGATTGTTGTAAAGTGAAAGCTTTACAGTGCTGTTATCTGTCTTCCTTAAGAGAGGAGAAATCAGTAACTTCCAGTACCTGATGCACTTAAACACACTGGCGGGCAGATCCTATAATGATCTCATGCAGTACCCTGTCTTTCCCTGGATCCTCGCAGACTACGATTCAGAGGTAAATATTTTGTCAGTGTTGTCAGTAGTCTTTTATATGTTGGAGGTTTTGCAAATATTACAGCTGGGTCATGTTGCCTTGGCAAAAGAGGCTTGTCTGTGTCACCAGTTGTTTGATTTCATCTATTTTGTAATGTTCCTCCCACTTATCAGTGTGTAGGGTATTAGAGATTCTTAGCTGTCCTGTGCTATGGAGGCAGGTCTTTGCCTGCACTGAGTTTGCAGATGTTATTGGACTGTTGCCAGGATCTATAGCTTTTTCTAAGGCAGTTGCCTCTCCATGTTGCAGCAGCGCCTTTGTATTAACTTTCTACTGAATATCCAGAAGGACGTTATGGCCACCGAGAAAGCATGCTTGTCCAAAATACTGTGATATGGGCTGCTGTGAAATCTGGCCCCATGGTGAAACAATTGCTTTTGATAAAGAGGAAGCATCCTATTAATGCTTTTGTGGGCAGCCATTGCTGCCAGCTAGACCATAGCATAGAATATTGTTAAGCGTGCATCTGGAGTATTCAATAACAGAATTCAGGGGAATTGGGGAACAAGGTGAGGGGAGCAGGGCAAAAATTATCCAGAGCCCAGATGTGACTTAAAAAATATTGACTGTCTTGGATCAGACTGAAGGACTGTTTTAAGCATATCCAACACTACATCTGCTGTGTGTGTAGAGAACAAAGATGACAGCCTTAACAGGTATGTGATGTTAAATATAGTAATCAGCAGTTTTGAAAGGGTGGGTTTATTGTGTGTTTTTGTTGTTGTTTGTGGTGGGGGTTTTTAATTAGTGTCTCTTTTATTTTTAAAGGAGCTGGATCTTACAAATCCCAAGACATTCAGAAACCTGGCCAAACCTATGGGAGCTCAAACAGAAGATAGGTTAGCTCAGTATAAGAAGCGATACAAAGATTGGGAAGATCCCAATGGTAAGTAATAATTAATCCAGCAGGAAGAGCAGATGACGTGTGCCTGTCACATGGTAAGAGGGAATCATGGGGTTTTTTTGTGTTATGTATGGATCAAGAGGTCTGGATATTGATAATCAGAACTCTACTGTGGTTTTTATTGGCTGTCCAACAAATACTAAATTGAGAAAAGGGACATTAGTTTTCTTGCTCTATTGTTTGTTTTAAATTCAAATAACACCTTTTATTTGTATGTAAAAAATGAAGACAAAACAGTTGTACATTCAGAACAGTTTAACCTTTTCTAAAGGCTAGAATGGACAGGCTCACGAAGCATACAATCATCTGTCTCTGCTAATACAGTTTGACTGCTGCTGCAAGAGAATAAGTTGTACAAAGGAATGGAAATACTTCTGCATTAGCAGTACTTGAGCTTTTTCATTTCTTGTCTTAATGCATGTGGTTTTTGTAAGGAAACAGCATTTTCTCAGGAAAAGGAGTCTACTCAAAATGAAGTGCAATTAAATTATGTATTCTTGATTTTAGAGCTTCCTCATATATTGAAAATAAAGCTTGTGTATTTGGCAAGGCAGCTATTGTACAATACATTTTTTGTGTGCTTTTATTGAAGATACAAACCTGTTCAACTACTGCAATGCTGTTCTGTATCAAACAGCAGGTGACAAAGAAGTTCATTTCTAGAAATGAACCAGTATGTTCTAAGTGTATTTATGCAGACTTTTTGGCAGGAAATTAGCAAAGTAAAAGCTGTTCAAATTCTGTAGCAAAGAATTCTGAGACCTATTTCTACTCAAGCCTTTAATTCCACAGTAATCAATAAGGCTAAAAGTGAAAAAGAAGCCCCTTGAGTTAGGGCTACTGGACTGCAGCCAAAACTCAAGCAGTGGTCATGACAAAACAGAAACCTTTCAGATTCTTAAGAATGAAAGCTAAAAATTCCAATTTTAAACATGTCAAAAGTCACAGAGCAATTAAAATGTAGCACTGATTTTTCCTTTTTTAATTGCTACTGATTCTGTCACCTAACTGCTTTATTTGTTCTATGTGGTGTTCAATCTTCTGCAGGGGAGACCCCAGCTTATCACTATGGGACGCACTATTCATCAGCCATGATAGTGGCTTCCTATCTTGTCCGGATGGAGCCTTTTACTCAGATTTTCTTACGATTACAGGTAAAAGTTGCATCACTTCACTTTATTTCTTTTCATTTGAGACCTAAGAGAAAAGTATGATCATCTGGCTTTGTTTACACAAATATGGTAGAAGAAATACTTTTAGCAGAGTTGTTATTGCCTAGCAGGTTTTTGATGTTTCTCAGTAAAAGATAACAGAACTCACTTTTTTGTTTCCTTGTAGTTTGAACATTTTTATGAATGTATGCAGAACAAAATATCAGCAGACAAAAAACTAGCCAAGTTTTATAATGACTTTGCTCATCATGCTTTTTTCATCGGTTGTAGAGAGAATCATACATTTAGTTCTGTAAAAGAAAGAATCACATGTTTAGTTCTGGACTGGAGGTGTGAAAAGCTTGTTATTTTAAATCAGTGTGTTTATCCAAAGAGCTATTTTAGTTACTGAGTGCTAAAATAAACAAATGCTTGCAGAGCCTGGAAGCGTTTGCTTGTTTAATGGGTAATGGGGTTTGTGATATTACATGCCAAATATTTTCCTGGAGAGAAGCCATCAGGCAAGAATATTCGTGTTGCTCTAGAAGAGACTAAACTTTGAAATGGGACTAGCCAACTCTCTTCTTAAAATTCTATTATCTATATCTCAGTCTGTTCTATTATTATGTACCAGAAAGTAATACAGCTGTTTAAATCTGTTGTGTTAGAGGAAGAAACATGCTACCTTGTATAGTGTCTTTATTAGGCAGAGGATGTTCGGATTTGCCTTCTTGGAAAAATCTGCTGTTCTGAGAGCTGCTCTGATGCTGACATGCTTCTTGCTCTGTCCCACAGGGTGGTCACTTTGACCTGGCCGACCGAATGTTTCACAGCGTACGGG
Source organism: Agapornis canus (assembly GCA_036873685.1). Taxonomy (NCBI): domain Eukaryota; kingdom Metazoa; phylum Chordata; class Aves; order Psittaciformes; family Psittacidae; genus Agapornis; species Agapornis canus. The sequence continues at coordinate 13,119 of JBAFWW010047089.1, read as the reverse complement.
AGGCTTGGTATTCAGCATCAAAGCACAATATGGCAGACGTGAAGGAGCTCATCCCAGAGTTCTTCTACCTCCCTGAGTTCCTGCTCAATTCCAACAATTTTGACCTAGGTAGGCAGGAAGAGCTTGATAGCACTGCAGTGGGTACAAGAACAGTGCCAGACAGTCCAACGTGAGAGAAGTGTCTCATAACATGGGCAGAAAAAGATCTGTTTAACTGCATGAGCAAATGATAGATAACTTGCACATTCTGACACCCCCCCCACACCCCCCACACCCCCGTTGCTGTTGCAGTGCAGTTTCAGTGCTTCTCTCCAAGCTTCTTATTTTTTCTAATAGGTTGCAAACAAAATGGCACTAAGCTTGGTGATGTGATACTCCCCCCATGGGCAAAAGGAGATCCTCGTGAATTTATCAGAGTTCATCGAGAGGTAATTTGCATTTTAATACTGACAATAGGAAACATCAGTTGGGACTTTCCACTACATATTAATCTAAGCAGTCACAGCTACCAGCTAGTCCCTGAGTTCTAGGTTGATGGCTAATTGTTGCAAAGGTTGGTAGAACTGGTGTTTTCTCCCCTTCTTCTTTAGTTAGGGAGTATGTTGAAGCAAGACTTGCTTCAATGAAAAGCTTCATCAAAGCGTAATAATGTGTTTGTGGCAGGTGTATTAGGCTTAGTTAGTGGTGGATATGGCTAGTTCTAATGCATGCCCTTTGAATTTCAGGCTCTGGAATGTGACTTTGTGAGTGCACATCTGCATGAGTGGATTGATTTGATCTTTGGCTATAAACAGCAAGGTCCTGCTGCAGTTGAAGCTGTAAATGTCTTTCACCATCTCTTCTATGAGGGGCAAGTGGACATATATAACATCAACGATCCATTAAAAGAGACAGCTACCATAGGATTCATTAATAACTTTGGACAGATACCAAAGCAGGTACACACTTTGTAGAATTCTTGTTGGCCAGATGACACTCAAATTGAAATGTATTAATATAGAATGGGAAAGTGGTTTAGAAATAAGACTTCTTTGGAGGGGTTTTTCATAAATATTCTCCTGGTGATCTGAAATAATTTACATTTTCATCATAAGTGTAACAAAAATCAACTCTGGGCTTTGCTTGTGAGATTAGGAATATCTATTTTTTTCACCCCCTTTGTACCTTTAAAGCAGAGGTGAGATGAATTATGGTTCAACTCTAAAAAAAAACATAAAGAAAAAAGTATGTTTCTACTTCCAGGTCAGATGGTGGCAGTGAAAGTGCAATTTCAAAGTAATGCTTAGTGCTCATGTGTTTTAAGCTATCCTGTAATAAAATCATTTCTGTAACTTATGTTTCCCTCCTATATTTCTATAACTTACACTTCCCTGACACCAGTCGCTTGGTGTTCACTTGTAGAACTGCTATAATTAAGGACTTACAGTATAGGCATACATTTGGTATGGCTTGAAAGTTTGTATTCTCGTTATTAAATGTAATACTAAATCTGAAGTTTTACAGTGTAGGTTTGCAGTTGTTTTGGGGGAGTTGAGGGTTTCCTCTCCGTTAGGCATTTGTTAAGGTTTTCTTTTTCTGTCCAGTGAAACTTTTAAATGTCAAAGCCAAAAATCAGTTTGTCCTCGGTTAGAATTCAATACTGAGCTCTGCATTGACTTTGGGATTTTTGCTTGCTTTACTTCAACTGCTTTTGCAATTGGAGTTAGCTTTAAAAACAATTTGTTCATTATATCCTCATTGGATTTTGTATTATTTGTTGAAGTCTTATCGAAATGGTTGCGGTAAGTTGTTAGTGAATACTGACAACAGTTAAGTAACATTTGCTGACCTGCAGGATTATTAGAAGGTAAATTGGATGGACTGCGATCTTTTTCAGCTTGGGCTCTTGCAAACCTGGGGTAGGTTTTTTTTATGCTAACTAACTCCTTGATGAATTTCAGCTCTTTAAGAAACCACACCCACCAAAGCGTGTTAGAAGCAGACTGAATGGAGATGTTGTGGGAACCTCTATGCCCCCTGGTTCCACAGGTGACAAGATTTTTTTCCATCATTTGGACAACCTGCGGCCATCTCTTGCCCCAGTGAAAGGTAAACTGTGAAACCACAGTAATTATTCCTGCTTCTTTGCCAGAGCATTCAGAGTTTTGGCAAGATTGTCCTTTTCCATGTTTGCTTAGTTCTAATGTTCTTAATGCCTGTACTTTCACGAGAAAGACAAACTTAAAATATCCTAAATGCTGTAAGATTATGTTCTTAGCTACCTTGAAGTGCACTTGGGAAGCACCAAATCTGTACTGCTTTAATATAACTTTTCTAAAATACAGGGATAAAATTGGGACCAAGCACCTCTTTAAGATTTTAATTTAAGAAACAGTATTCAGGATACATTGCTTCTGGGCCTGTGTTAACCTCAGTTTTTGTGATTTTCATAGTAGAAGGATTTGGTATTGCAGTGCCAAGAAATGCTGAGTTATGTGGCAGGAAACCATGAGCTGTAGTCAGGAATGTAGCCTGTGGGAATGCTTGGCCAATATGTTGAAATTGGTACCAAAAACTGTGCCAAAAATGGTACAATCACTTTTAATGACCACAGATATTTTGTCTGAAGAACACCTTGTGCAGCATCACAGGTGGGATCAGAGCTATTTGTGATCCTCTGGGTGTTCTCGCCACTACTCATGATGCTTAGCCCTGCTTTTGCTAGGAATGTAGCAAAAGTTGCCATTGTTGCAGTTGAAAAAAAGGCTTCTATAACATAGCCAATACAGATATCCTGCTTCACAGAACATCGGCTGTTTAATGGAACCAGATAGCAATAAAACATAACCCCATCTTCTTTTTTCAGAGCTCAAGGAGCCTGTGGGACAGATTGTGTGTACTGATAAAGGCATTCTGGCAGTAGAACAGAATAAAGTTCTCATCCCACCTACATGGAATAAAACTTTTGCTTGGGGCTATGCAGACCTCAGCTGTAGACTGGGTACCTACGAGTCAGACAAGGTTTGTAATCTGGCATTTGTTTTAGTGCTGAATGTACCAAAAGCAGTTAGTATTTATAATTAAAAGAAAAATCTAACTATGGAAATTTATTTCACATGTGAATGGCACTCAGGTTTGATTTTTACCCTACCAAACACTAATCCTGCAAGTAATTCTTCTTTGTTTTCTTTATTTTTAGGCAGTAATTGTTTATGAATGCTTGTCAGAATGGGGTCAGATACTGTGTGCCATTTGCCCCAACCCCAAACTAGTTATCACCGGAGGAACAAGTACAGCAGTGTGTGTGTGGGAAATGGGCATCTCCAAAGAAAAAGCTAAAGCCCTCACACTGAAACAGGTAAAACACAATAAAGATGCTTTTAATGTAAATTACGTTACAAGACCAAAGGAATTACAAAAGCAGTTTGTGCACATCATAAACTTTGAAACCATGGTCCAGCAGAGAAACTAAAGGTCCAGCAGACTTTTGGAGAACTGAGTAGTCCAGGTACTGAGCTGCACTGAAAATGGGCAAAGTGTGTCTTTAAATGGCATCATTTTTAAGAATAGTTGGTCACCATGAGCTTTCTAGAGAGAGAGAATTTGGTAGCAATGTTAAAACAGTTATACAAGTGTGTTTTGTGAAATCTGCATTATTGCAGTGTTGTACATAAAAGGCATCTGAAAGCTGGGCAAGGGAGAGCAGTGAAGGGGCTTAAAAGGTTCATTTTCCTTCTTAATTTTGTCTTAATTACTTTTTCTTTAAAAATTTATATATTTAAATTACACTTTTGAACAAAACATTGCTCTTTCTGGACCTAAAGCTTATGGACCAGGCTACACTTGTTCAGGATCACCTTAAGTCGTTAATGTTTTGTTAGTTCAAAACATCAACTTTTAATCTAACAAACAGGCACCTGTACTTCAAAGTCTGTTGCAGCTGAATGCAAAGTCTTGTGTGTTGTCCTGGGTTCAGCAGTTGCAGTCAGTTTTTCTTCTCTGTAGTAGCTGGTG
>JBAFWW010047087.1:37992-60519 GCA_036873685.1 Agapornis canus | reverse complement strand
TTGGCAGATTTTCTTTTCTTTTTCAAGTTTTTCTTTTGTTCTAAAATCCAATAATCTCCAGTAAAGAAAGCTCCTTATACTGGCCACAGCAGTATTTTAAAATGGCATTATTCTTTCAGTTATAAAGTATGCTAATGCTTTCAGTTTCTTCACTTTTATCTATTGCTCTTAACACCTGCAGCTGCTGAAGTTTTTAATGTCATTATATTTTTTAAATATCTTTAATAAAATCCAGTCTCAGCTTTCCCAGTCTGCTGCCCAAGGAATCTCACAAATTCCATTTTTCAGGTAAGTTTTCCATTAGAAAGCACCATGAGCTCTCAGCACAGGGCACTATAGAGTACCCAAGCAATGTGGAGAAGTCCTTGGGGACAGTGCAATATAGTGAAGGGGAGCAATCATAGGAGGAGAGTGCTCTGGGATTGTGCCACTGGAAGATGGGAGCTTTCGGATGTATTACAAAAGCAAAACTTAGTGAACTTTCTGCCCATTGCTCTGGTGGCTGCTGGAACAGTGCTATACATGGAGCAGCTGGTGAAACAGCAGGGTGTGGGTGCAGTAGTAGAGTTTGAGAGGTTTGGAGTACAGGGAGATGCTGAACTGAAACAGACAATTCAAGTATTTGTACTGCAGAAAAGAAGAAGCTGAGATTGAAAAGGGCATTTTCCAGATACAAAGTTATCAGGTTTGGAGGGAGAATTGTTGTGCTATGAGTGTTAGCAACCATTGCTACCATCAGCTAGTACTTCATACAGTTCCTGCTCAAAAGCATCTCCCAGGCTAGAGACAAAACCTCACTCAAATGCCATGGCCAAGAGATCCCACTGCTCCAAGTGAGGCTAGGCACATCCTGAGCATGGGTGTTGCTGTTGTGATGGGGCATCAAGAAGGCATACATGGGGTTTTTAAGTTAGCCTGTACCATGAGTTTTAATCAAGCTTCTGGAATTTGTGTTGTCCAAGAAGGAGACTAAGAAAAGCACTCAGCCTGTCAGCTAACAGTGAGCATGCACTGTCTGAATGGCATCATGTTCCCACTCACCTGACACTGTCCCAGACAGCTGCATTCAGACATTGTGACATATTTTAAAGAACAAAGTGACAGAAAATGGAGGGGCAAAAAGGGAAAGAGTAGAGGGAAGGCTAACAAGGTTTTGTGTGTGGCTGAAGGGCAAAGATGATACAGTAAGGAGAAACCCTGGAAAGGGGAGGGGAAGGGTGGTTAGATAGCCTAATACAATCTTTTTCTATAGCATTTAATTTCCTTAGGAGTATATGCTGCTTTTTATGACAGTGACAGATAATGAAGGAGTCAAAAGATAATAAGCTCGGTATTCAGAGAAGATCCCAAGAAGTGGAATGTTACAGGTCTGTTTGGAAAGCTGAAATTCTCTGGTGATAGGAGATGGATGGGTTGGCTAGATGCCCCGTGAGATTTTCCTTAGTCAATCTAAAATTAATTCCCCTTCATAATTAAAATACATTTTATATTTTTAGGAGCAGCTCTTTAAGTGGTAGAGGGGTTTTTTTTAATCCCTGTTCCTTTTTACTGTGCAGCAGAAAAAGGCCACTTTAATTGCTTGCTTGACTGATTTAGGATGAACCCCCCCCCCCAGGATGCTCATGTCTGCCTGTCTTAGCTACTCATTTGATCTTGTACCCATTGTATAAGCTATAACATATTCATCCCTGCAGTAGATCTTTAAGGCAGTGAACTGCTAGTATTAATTTACAGATAAAGAGCTGTGGCACGGTCAGACAATGCAGGTTTCCCAAAGTCCCACAGGAAGAAAACAATGCGAACTTTCGCCTCTCAGCCTTGGTCTGCTCTTCCTCTGCAGGTGTCTGGGAACAATACCTGTATCAGAAGATGTGTAGGTGCTACATGGAGTCCAGGAAATGTCATTGAGTCCTGGGCAGCTTCATTGGCACAATGGGCCAAGTGGAGTTTTCAAAAAGATGCCGCACTGGTTTATGCCTGATCCTCCTGCAGTCTTGGATAAAGCTCCCACTGGTTTCAGTTCAGATGGTCAGGCCATTGCTGGAGCCCTCTGCTAACCCTAAAGAGAATCAGTTTGTCATCCCTTTTCATTTTTTTTTAGTATGCTTTAATGGAAGCTTCCTCTGGGTAAACCCAAACCAGTTCACTCCTGCTTGCCTCCCAGTACTCATTTGGCTGTTTAACTGAAAATATCCCAGTACTGACACTGGCCTACAAGCTGGCTTCCATTTCGGTTAAAGGCAGAGGGAGTCCAGTATCAGGAATAACAATAGCACCAGCATCTGACCCTGATTTAAAGTAGTTACAAACTGGAAGATGGAAATTCAGAAATGCATGTTAGCAGATTTCCTGGTCCTCCCAGACACTTTATGACTGTAATTCATCTGAATTCCAGTTTACCCCATAGGAACACAATGAGTCAATTAACCCTTTAAATAAATCAACTAATTCCAAAGCAGTCGCACAGCATCTGTTTCTGTATTTTAACAGTTACATAATAAAAATCTTCCTTTTGTCTTTCTGTTTCCTATTGCATTCTGTGCTGTGGATAAATATCACCAGTGCCTGCCAAGTCACAGTTGCAGAGACCTACTGCAGAAAATGGAACCACAGACACACATTGGGAGAAATCCTTTTTAATGCAGTGCTTCAAATTGAATGCCTGCAGTGCTACATGGCAAATTTAAAACTCATTAACAATGAATCCTGATGAGTAAGTTAAGTAGAAGAAACATCAATAATTTATGGTGATGAACTCAGCATTTTCTCTCTCCCTTTTTCTTTTTGTGTTGCATCTGTCTTTGGAAGCCTGTAGTATGTTACATATGAAGTGCCAGAGATGAGCTAGGAAGAAAAAAGCTAGGAGCTTTTCCAGGGAGACAGAGAATAAATATAGAGCCTCCACAGACGCAAACACACATGCTTTGGACAGCTAAGAATTTTTAATAGCGCAATGTTTTATCTTCTCAGAACTTCCCAAGTGGCAAAATATATCCCCAGGAAAAGAAATGACAGCAGACAAAAAGCAAAGAGAACCAGAAAACAAAATTCAAATCAGAAAACCTACTGTAATACAGTTCAGAACTTCTTGTTCCCTGAATGATAAAGGAAATGTAGTAGTCATGACAATAATCAATTTTGCTCAAAGAAGTCTACCAATTTAACAGTCGGTAAATGTCTTGCAGATATCCCAGCTGAAATAGAATGGGGGGAATGAACCAAATGATTAGACTTCAAAGCGCGAATGAGCTTGTGTTGTTTTCAACAGACTCCTTTGGAATATAGCTGTTTTGTGCTGGTGTTTGTCAGTCTGTGTTACTTCTTCTGTTGCCTAGCATGACTTTATCTTAGAGCTTTATCCCACAGTAGTTCACAGATCAAATATCCCATGTGTAACAGTAGGAGGCACTTCTATTAGAAAGCCTACTATATATTGATGATGTCTCTTATGCAGCTGTATCTCTGTTACCTTTTTTCTTGCTTAAGCACTTGACAAATATATTTTCTGTTGCTGAACGAGATTGAGGATGAAGTCATATGATTCTTCAAAGAAAAGTTCTTTTTTTTCAAAGACTATAAAGATTCTGCTAGTTTAAATGCAATAAAACCCCTCAAACCATTAATTCCATGAAGCATTAAATGAAGTAATTTACTTCTTCAAAGTCCTCAAATTCTTTTCATGATACTATGCTCATTCTTGTATTCAGACTCATAGTATGGGAAGCTTTCCTAATGTGGATGTCTTCTTTGTGTCCGTTGGAGGTAGTCATCTGCACAAAAGTGTACTTAGACCTCGGTCTGTCCTCTAGTCAGTGTAATTCTCAGTTGATGCTTCCATTGTTTCAACAATCACTAAGAAGAAATGTTGATGTTGGCAATAGAAAGTCAGGGTTGTCCATAATACAAACAATGGTGTCCTATAGGTAGTGGGGAAAGTTATAATGGGCTATAAATCTTGTAACTCTAGTGAATCCATGTTTTTCAAATAAACAGTAGAATTATGAACTTTAATTTCCAGGCTCATGTTGAAGGTTCCCATCTGTCTTGACCAACAGGAGTAAGAGATCAGAGCTGTAGGGCTTTCATGTTTTTTGGCAAAAAAAAAGCTCTCCTAGTGTTAGTGTCCTGTATTACTTGTGAGTTTGCTTTAGGAAACAGTCATTACTTGGTTTCATAAGCATAGTTTCAATGAAGGAAGGTGTGTTCCATGGTCATACACCTCCTAGTGTGTTGTGTCCGTGGGATCCACGTTGGCGGCTGTGCAGGTGTGTCACCAGGTCTTGTATTGATTCCTCAGGCATGGTTAGGTTCCTGGTTTTGTAGAGATTTACACCTGAGCTGATTTTAACAAAGTTGGGGTGCTGCTTGCAAGGGAAGTTTGAGAAATTTTCTTTAGAATGGGGTTGTCTTACAGTTAATTATCTACATATTTCTTAGGTTACGATAATAAGTAAGCTTTCCAGAGTAATGTTCTGGCAAGGTTCAAAGTCCTTTTGAGTTCATTAAGGTGGACCTTTTGAGCATTCTCTTCAGGGAAAAAAAGAGAGAATTAAGAGTACGGATGTGCATAATTTTTTTCTAATGTGTCTGCTGATTTCATGAAGGTATTTTTAATGTTCTAGTAATATATGGAGTTTTTATTTTCTAACAGGAAGCAATTAGTAGGCTACCACTCCTTATGATGAACATCATAGAAATTTCTAGGGGTTTCAAGACAGCTCTATGAAGAGTGTTATTTCATTAAAGTTTGTTGTGAGATAGATCAGGTGAAAAGCTGAAATTCTGGTTAGTAGTTATGTTCTTTGGGAGTACTAGAAGAAGTTATGGACAGGTACTGGATATTGACTGGTGGTGTCCATGGTGACAAGTATGACATTACTGTGGAGGTGAGTTAACTAAGATATCATACAGGCTTTTCTACATAGTTAACATATTAAGCAAAATCACACTTTTCAGAACTGGGTAAGTTGACTTTAGTTGGATAGCAGGGTTTGAAAAAACTCTTTGGTCATATAAAAAATGCCTCAACCATTTGCAGCTGCCTTAGTCATCTAATGATCAGACTATACAGACTGAAGGATAAAAAGTGTTCAGCTCTTTGTACAAATGACAAGTGATTGTATGAGATTAATTGGTACTTACTGTCCACGAAGAATTTAGTGGCAATCCAGAAGGTCAAATGCAGCCCTAGCATAAAAGGAGGAAGAGAAGGGAGAGGAGCAGTTGCTTTAACACTTCAAGTGACGTGGAAGCATGTAAGCTAATTGGTGTTTTGCAAAAGAATTGAAGACCTTTTACAGGCCTGGGTAAATCCACAATTGCTGTGCCATATCTAATACACACAGAAGAATGACTTGTTGTGAAACACACCAAAAATTTAATTTCGTATCAATAGGTAAGGAAGCATTCAGTGCATGATTAGAATGAAAGTAACGATTGATTCTCAGGGATTGTTACAGAGTTTAAAGATGCATGGTACATGTATCACATAATTGACATCTGTATTGCCTCAGGACTGAACCAAAGTAATCCAAGACTGCAGCTAAATAAACTTCCCTCTTGTATAGACAGAAGTTTTCTTTGGGTGACTGTAGGCTGCCGAGTTGGGGTGAATTGTGTAAATACCAATTTAACTATTTCCAGCTCTTTGGAGGCATTGGCTGAATTGGGTAAGAGGAAATTCATCATTTCCAAGGGTATTTTTTTTTTCATCTTATTTATTTCATTTCCACAAAGATGGAAAGAATTATGAAGAAAAACAGGTCTCCCACTGACTTCTGTATCACTCTGGTATGGAGAGATGTTTCTAGAGTGGTACTTCTGTTGTTTATCTCAGATGCAGATTTACTGGGTAATAGGAAAAGAGGGAAGAAAAATGTTATTTGGCACAGCCTTATGCAACCTGTGTGCCCCATTTCACATGAGGCAGAAACTGTCACAGCCCTGTCCCTGCTGCTGTATCCTCATTATCAAAATAGCAGGAGAAAGTACAGGATGGCTCCATTCACACCAAAAGAATATTTTCAAACTCTGTTAGGGAAAACAATGGATTTTAAATAAATGATGTGGAAGGAATATTTGAATAAGGTATAAATGTTCACTGCATAGTACAAAGAGATTAAAAGAACATCTGTGAAAGCATGCCTGCCACAGCCAGATATGCAGTGTGACTGAAGTGTCTTTGGTTTCCATAACAGGGTTTTGTTGGGGGAGCTACAGGGTGGCTTCTGTGAGAAGCTGCTAGAAGCTTCCCCTGTGTTCAATGTAGCCAGTGCCAGCCAGGCCCAAGAAGGACCTGCCGCTGACAAAGGCTGAACCCATCAGTGATGGTGGCAGCACCTCTGGGATAATGTGTTTAAGAAAGGAAAAAAAAGTTACTGTGCAAGAGCAGTTGCAGCTGGAGAGAAGAGTGAGAATGTGAAAGAAATAGCCCTGCAGACATCAAGGTCAATGAAGGATGCCCACCTCCCCCTTCCTATTTGCTGTAATAATACTAGTTCCTGCTGGTTTTCTATTCCTATGTTGGTAGTTTTGTTCTGCACCTGTCTGCATCCCCTTGGTTTCCATAGAGCACAATGATGTGCACTCTGTTATTCTCAGAAAGAACTCCACCAAAGCTGATTTTATTCTGTACCAAATCCTGCAAATACCTTCCAGTGGGGGTTTGCAGCACCCCTCAAGCAAAGCTTGCTCATCATGTCTGCATCAGAATGTGCCCATCTCCCAGGCATGATTGCCTTAGTCTTTGTGCCGCTTCTAACTCCACAGAAATCTTCTCTGCCTTACAACCTACCTTCTCACATTTCAAGCTCAAACTGACCTCACCTGAGTTGATGGGCTTCAGCAAATCTGCAAAGAGAAAAAGCAGCCTTTTCTCTGTTTCTGGCATCATTGAATGAATTCATCTGGTTGTAGTGGTTCAGCTGACCATTGCCCAAAGATGAGGAAGAGGATGAATCAAATAAATCCAGTCTGACAGCCATCACCATGCAAACAGCCATTGCCACTCATCCCTTTCCCATCCACCCTGTCTGTTACCTGTGTTTCTACTGATGAAAAATAAATCCCACCTTCTTCCCATGACTGCCAGAAAGGAGAAAGCATTCACTGATGGAGATGGACAGTGATGGAGGTGGGAGCAGGGTTTTTGAGGCTTCTTTCACCTCCCCTGCCCTGTTAGGGACTTAGGATGGCTGTTCTAAGATGATCTGAAGTATATTCAGTCTTGCTTATTGCCTCATTTTTATTCCAAAAAATTAATATCAATGTGTGGTTTAAACATCAGTAAAGTGGATGATGTCATTTGTTCTGCCAGTGTTCATTAGTGAAATAGAGACAAAAAAAGATTTAGTGGTGAACATCTCTGTAGAATACGTGTATTTTAAAACCACTGTTATTCCAGAACTAACTAAATTACAAGAAAGCAGTGCATTTGATTTAGTAGGGGAGAGAAAAGAGGCAAACACCTACTCTGAAGGTTGCCACACTGTAAATGGCAAGGCACCTTGAGGTCTTTGTAGTCATTTTGCTCATTTCAGTAAATGATGTTCAACTTCTGTCTTAAATCTGAGGGAGATTTCTAGAAAGTCTTTATTAGGCTTGCAATTGCTGCCCATTAGGAAAGTGTGGCAGACGTTAAAGAAAAATTAATAGGATAGGTTTTGAAAGTGCAATGAAACTTCTGAGAATCCAAGGATATCCAAGTCCTCAAAGGGAGGAGGAAAAGAGCAGAAAGCACAGCCTCTTTACTGTGATTACAAGATAACTCATCAATAACAGTCTCCTGTGTACTCATTGGCTTCTTGACACTGGTTGTGCTCTGTGCTGTAAAATAATCCTGAAACTAACTCTGCTGTAATCTCAAATCAAAGAGGAGCACTTGATGGGTGGGTAGGGCGGTGATAATTTAAGGAAACAATTCTACAGAAATACAGTTGTTAACTAGTATGAAGAATAAGCATGCACAAGCATCTCTTTTGAGTCCAGAAGCACCTTGTAATGATCCAAACACTTCTTTTATTTTTTATTTGAGTGTGAAAAGTACCAGTGGTTTTTTATACAAAAAAAATGTCTTATGTCAATGATCTTAAAATCATAGAATGGTTTGAAAGGGACCTTAATCATCTGGTTCTAACCCCCTGCCATCTTCAGGGAGGGATTTGATCATTTGGACTTAGTAACAATCTTCCTAGGTCAGAAAGGGGTATTTTGTTAACCTGATGGTTCAGCTGTGTTAATTGCATTTGTAGTTCCAGCTAAAGGCAGCATTCACTGCTTCCATTAAAAAGCAGTGATGGTCCGTATATCACAGTGCTTCTGAGTCATGGTTTAAGCTCTCAACGTAGATCGTTCTATTACTCTCATGGGTCAGGAATAGACTAAAAAAAATTTACTGTAAACATGTTTGAACTGGGAAGTACTTTAGTATGAAAGACAGTATGGGGGAGGAAAGTATGGTATTGGGATTCATCCTAGAAAAAACAAGCCCTAAAATGAAGTATCAGTGATCATTACCAGAAGTTCAGCTTTACCACTAAAATGTAGCTCATGCCCTTTATAATTCTTCACAGAATGGGAACAGGGCATCAGCACACCATCCTGTATAAAGGGTGACGTCTGTGCATGTCATTCACCTTTATGTTGAAATAAAGAGTCTGGATGCAATTCGAGGCAATCTGAGCCAAATAGGAGAGTCAACGGCTCAGATGACAGTCTGGTCTCAGCATAGCTGGCCTGGGTGGGGTCCCTCTCTGAGCAGGGACCTGCCAAGCTAGATCATTGAATAAGCAAGCCACATTGTGAAATAAGCCTTGCAGGCCTTCATAGGCCATGTACTCTCTTTCGTTAAACAACATACTGAATTGTCCCTAAGCCAGTCCTAGAAGGTTAGTGGTTTGGTAGCCAGCCAGCAGCTTGTTATAAACTTTCTGGAACAAACTAGTAATATTTGTAACAAATTCTATTGATGTGTTAATGTAAGGAATTTGGAAGCACTCACTTAGATGTCCCAGAAGAGGATGAATTTCAGTATTTTCATGACCTATTTTACCAAGAAGATCTTTACCAAATAAACATCAAGTCAAGGCTCATGATCAAGAAATAAACCAGAAAATCATATGTCAGAATAAAGCTGTGTGGTGTATTTCTTGTAGCCAGTGCGTTATCCATAAGCAGGTTACGAGCATTTCTTTAATATATATGATACGTATTTTCTTCATCTGGCTTGATGAAAAGTTTGCACTCAGCATAAAAAAATCATTGTTGCTTAACAGCAATTCGTAATCTAAGTCACAGGTGCTGTTCTTTGACATATTTTCTATAATTGCATGGATAAGGAAGGAATTCTGAAATGGCTGCTTCCAGACCAAAATCAGTCTTTCTGTCTGTAAACAGATGCCTTAGTTGTTGCCCTAGTGTCCTTGTAATTCCATAGTAGAACTCAAGAGGCTCTGTACAGTGGTACAGCTCTATGCCACTGCCTCTAGCTTGGAATTCTTATATGTATGACTGAAATTTGGGGTTTGTGCCCCTAAAGCACCTGTGGCTGTGTGCTCCCCAAAAGAGGTGAGGATTTTCCTAAAACAAAGACATCTATACTGGATTCTCCATGATACTTGGTAAAGTGATTTCTTATGTGCAGACAGGACCATATTATTTGCATGGTGCCTGGGGGACACTGCACATTTGAGCCCTGCTGTGTAGTGAAAGATCCAGCATGCAAGCCAAGGGTTCCCTTGCAGAGCTTAGGCAGGAGGTTGTTTCGACTTCTGTATTTTGAGTGGAGAGCTGGTAGTTGTCTAGACTCATTATGGCTTGTAAAAAAAGGCTCTAAACCCTCAAATATGTTGCTTTAAGAACAATGTAGTAAAGTTATCCAGAGTACCTCATGGTATCGTTTGGACAGCAGGAGAGTTTCAGAAGGGTTCTTAGGGATTTATACAAGTTATGCAAGGCTTAAACACAAGGAATTGTGGTGTCATCTGGTAACATATATTAAGTATGCCAATTTATCCCAAAGCATAGGCAGACAGTTCTCTTTGTCAGTCTGTCAGTCATCTCTGGTTAATTCGTGGTATGGTAGGATTTCATAGGGTTGAAGTAGTTCATTCTTTTCTGGCTTACAGAGATTATTTCAATGATTTGTGAGGCTAACTCATGAGTCGTTATTTAAGAGCCAACAATGATGGTTCATTTTGGCAAAAGTTATTGATAACATAAGTGCCCAGCATTACATTTTAAGGTCCTGGAAGAATCAACCTCCTTCCACAAGGAAAGAAAAGGTGGTGAGTCCTTTCCTAGGTTAGCTGTTATGCCAGAAGTACATTGTTCACAGAGTTTACCTCTGTGAGCGAGTTACCATATGGAGTAAGAAAGAGTTTTTTAAGTAGCAGCCAACTTGCACAATACATGCCAGAGAATACCTGACATAGTGGTGCTGTCTGGAAATAGTCTGCTCTTCTTCTCTTTTCTCATTTAGCTTCTTTTTTCCTCCTGCACTGCAGATGGACTGTTCATGGTCACAGGCTCTGGTTATGTCTACTCAGATGAGTACAGACCTGAGGGCATGCAAGGCAGATTTTGGATGGCTGTGTTAGAGTTTCATTAGTGCAATGCTGCTGCTGAAATGATTCATGTTTTCTCCTTGTGGGATTTATTTATTCAGGCATGCTGTGGCCCCTGAGATGAAGCAGGGATCACGCTTGAGTGCTCAGAATATGGGCAACGTTTGTGCTGATCCACATAGATACACTCTTGGGGATCTTGTGTGCAGGGACCGGATCCTGTGCTGGAGGTGGGTGCACACTGAGGAGCTGCACAGACCTGCATGCCAACCTAAGTGAGATGAGATGAACATCATCTGGAGATTAACTACTAAATTCCTGCTTTGTGAAGTCCAGGCCAAGCTGAATATTAGCTCAGGTGTCTCAAAACCTGCTCATCAGAGTACTGTATTAGAACCTTGCAAACCCAAAACATCACCATGAATCTGTGTTGTCAAGAGTGAAACCATCAGGCTGCAGGGAGAGATCATTGCCGTTGACAAAGCACTGATCAGATGGAGTACTGAGTCCAGTTTTGTGTTTCTCAGCACAAGAAGGACACTGACCACCTGGAGCAAATCCAATGGAGTAGCCACTGGGTTGGTTGGGATCTGGAGCAAATGATGTAGAAAGAGAAGTTGAGACACCTGGTTTATTTTAGCTGGGAGAAGGGACAGCTGAAGGGAGGTCTCATTGCTTTCTACAGCTACCTAGTGGGAGGCTGTAGAGAAGATGAATCCACATTGTCATGGGAGACACACAGCTAAAGGGCAAAAAGCAACAGACACAACTTGGAACACAGGAAATTCCAATTAGCTGTTATGAAACTTTTTTCACTGTTAAGAGCAGCAAAAGGTGGAGCAGGTTGGCTGCAGAGGTGCAACCTTGGAGATGCTTGGGACTCAATAGAACAGTCCTGAGTAAGCTGATACAGCTATTCGTGCTAGTGTTGGATTAAGTTATATACTCTGGTTCTTTCTGACATAAATGATGTCTTAATTCTATAATGCACAATAGATCAGCACTGTCTCAAAACCGACCCTGCACCACATAGACAAATGTGTGTGAATACACCTCTCTGTCTTGGGGAGCACTGAAAAAGTGGAAGAGGGAGAACATTATAGTAGATTTATCCAAACTCTTTTTAAATAGAAAAACTTTGTTCATATTTTAAAAATTGAACAAACAAACAAATAGAACTCTAAAAGTTAAAACACCCAAAAGGAAGATAGAGCTTTCTAGATTCAGCCACATTTTCTACAAGTCAATATAGAACTTGCCACTCTCAGCTCATGTTGGCTTTTTCTATTTTTTTAAATGCTGATTGATGAAAATCAATTTCCTAAATAAAAAATGACTCCTAAAGCAGATGTAGAAATGTACAAATGTGAAAATGTTGAAATAAATACTTCACTTTACATTTATAAGCTTATTTTAGGTTCACTGTAATGGAAGGTTGAGGCAGCACTTTCAGACATTGTCTAAGCCGTCATGTGTTTTTATCAGAGATCTGCACACAGTTTCTCTGATTCTTCTCTTCATGCCGCAGTAAACTTTAATGAAGTCAACAGCTATCCTGGCAGCAAAGTAGATGTGAATGAGACTCTATTTTCAGACCTCTGAAATAGCCACCGAGCCATCCTTTGGAAAATACTGGTGTCAGGGAGGTCCTGTTAAATGGCGTTGGGTTTCCAGAGGGGAAGAGAAAGAGACTACTGTATTCTGTAACATTTCACACTGACTTTCTGTGAAGTGACAAGGATGGCTTCCCTGGAGGGCAGGATAACTTTAGGGATGAGATTAAATAGCTTACTCTACCTCTCCTAAATAACATGCCAAAGATATTTCTGCTGTTTCTGTTTCAGTACCTGCTCACTGGAACTTCTGCTGGCACTGAGGTCTGGTTAACGTGGCAGCAAGCTCTATCACCAGGGTCCCCTGCCACTTGAAAGTACATATTTAAAGGCAATCTTGAATCCGGAAGGGAAGAAGGAAGAGAGAGTAATGCTGTGCTGTTTCAGCTGCTAATTGTGCCCAGATTAGTTAATTAGATAATTAACATAAGAATGCTCTCTTTTCATATTAGAGCATCATACATTTACAATAGAGCTGTTCATAAGTAGAGTGCTATGCTGTGGGAAACACTAATTAATTTTGCAAATTTGGGCCTTTAATTGCTAAAGTGCTGTGCTTTCTCAATGTTTGTTTTAGAGTAATGTTAACTGATTACTGCCTGTTCAGAGAAGTATTTATTCTCCCTGCCAGTTGGACATATTCCTTTTGCTGTGCAACCAGAATCCTAGCTTACTTGCTATATTAACTGCATTGCACTTCGGAGAAGCCTGCAAGAGATGAGATTGCCTATAAGACCAGATGACACTGGATCCCTTACCTGTAAAAAGCAATGCATCCCATCATCTCCAGTTAGGACCATATCCTGGTCAAACATCTCTGCTGCCTGCATACTTGATTATTACAACATTTATCCTGGCTTGAGAGCAGGGTCTGGAAAAGCTGCAGCTGGCAGATGCAGCCGCCTGCTTCCTTTGCAGCAGTTCTCAGAAACATCAATCCATGCACCAGGCACTTTACTGGCTCCCTAATGATCTCTGGGTCAGTTTTCAAGGGCTGGGGTTGGGTTCTCAGAAGCTCTTATATAAGTAGGGAAAACGTCAACAGTGCCTGCACAGCCTCGATGTTCTCCTTCTCAGACCCCAACTCCTACTTCCTCAAGAGTATTAGATATGTGGGAAAATCTGTGACACAGGCACCATTCATGCCCCCTTTTGAAGCTATGCCATTGCTCAAGGAATAATTCAGCTGTTATTGAAGCAGAAAGAAAACAAACCCCAGTGGGATTCTCTTGCCCAATACGACTAGCATTTGCTTAGGAGAAGGGAGATGTGTTTCCTTCCTGCTCCAAGGCTTCTTCATGCAACACATGAGGTAAGAAACCAGAGCACAGGTCATCAATGTCCTTGTGGATACTTCCATCATTTAGCTAAGTCATCTTTAGTGACCATTTTTTCTCTGGTGTCTATGTGGAAGTGGCACAGCATTCCCACTCTGTTCTATCCATACAAGAAACACAAAAATCTCTGAATTAGGAAAAAGTCTGTGGTGCCATGGCTGTCAGGAGCACCTTGAAAGTGAGGTTTAAGACATATTTTTGTCTTTTTCTACTGGCTGACAGGTGCAGTAGAGCTGTAGATGCCATGCCAAAGTACTCACTGTGTTACACAGAGGGCTTAGCTGCCTAGCTCAGGGACATTGCGTTTAATCTGAACAGGAGATGTCTATGCTTCTTTCGAAGCATAGCCCATAATTCTTACTTTCAAATCTTTTGGTGAGTGAGAGCTGACTCAACTGAATAAAAGTCTTACCTGTGACTAAACAATGGCTGAAATGTTTCACATAATCACCCAGTCAGCAAACTTGATTCAGCAAAAGTCAGATACCAAAGCTGAAGACAAGGATGGCCTTTAAATAAGCACATTCAACATTTTCCACTATTTCATCTAACTTTTCCAGTACTTTAACAAGCTTCAGCAGGGGAAACAGAACAGAAAAGAATAGAAATACAAGCTGCATAGATGCATGTGAGAATATTTTTAATACTTCAGAAATGAGTGCAAATCTTTCCACTTGTTATCTTGCTGTCCCCAAAAACACCTTGTACCTTAGCAGCATTCCTGGAAGAAACAGAAACAAGAAGAACATATGTCAGTAATTGGGGATGAAGATAAAGGGTGTAGAAATGGCCTTTAGTAAGGGAGGGGCAGTATGACAGCAGAAACTCATGATACATTTACTTATTCGTATTTTACTTTCCACCTAAACTGCCGCTGTTTTCATTGCAGGCTTTAAGATGCTGCAATCATTCATCAAGGCAACAGTTCAAAGCTGCCAATTTGAAGACAAGACTTTGCTCAGTAGCAGAGGAAAATGAAAAATTCAAGGGTAAGTCTGAAGATTACAAGGACCTTGAAAATCCTACAGAAAATGAGCCTTTTAATTTAAGTAAGAAAAGAAATTAAGGTGCAGATTTTGCTCTTTGCCTGCTGAGTTAGTCTTATTGATTACGGGTAGGCTACACATTATTAAGTACCATAACAGGTTTATATAATTACAGTATTCATCTCTTGGGTAACATGCTCTCCAGGGTTTATGTCTTGAATTTTATCCCCTAGATTATTTCCAGTGGTATAAATTTTTGTAAGCATGAAAAGACTGCATGAAATGTTTCAAAGAAGCACCTTCAATGATTTTTTGGGGGCGAATAATTATTTGGTCTTAAATACCTGGTCCATCCAGTGAGATCCTCTAATTCCTTCTAAGCCTTTGTATTTCTGAACTAACAAGGTTCATGTTTGATTGAGTGAGGGGCAGGATATGGGATTCATGTCCTTGTTTTATTATAATGTGAAGATATGTCTACATCTGATTATGCAGTTTCTGAATGACTGCTTTCATCTGTCTTTTCTTTTACTTGCAGTATTTTCCCTGAAGCAAAGCCCTTCACTTGTTCCAGCTCAGTGTTTACTGTGCTGCCCAGTAATGTTTTCCAGTGTTTGCTAGGATTACTGTGCTCATTCTGTCTCTTTGAAAACATCCTCCATAATCTTTGGGGGCTTTTGTTGGCTGAGGTAGAGTCATCTTCACCCACAGAGGTCAGAAAGCAGCAATGTGCAGAAGACAGCCCTTCAGTATTTATTTTTATGGCAGTTCCACCATGCAGAGGATGAGGGAGGTTTCTCTAGCAGGGGGATGTCTACCATGTTCCAGTACTGCAACATCCAGCAGTAAGGCTTGAAGACACAATATTTTTTCCCTTGTGCTTTCTCTCAGTTTCTTGCATGCACACACACTTGCATGCACTTCCTGTTGAAATAGCTAGTTCAGCTGGTATGTATGCAGAAGGATCAGTCTTCCCTCTCCTGAGATTATTCATTTCCTCATGTGCATGGACCGTTGTGTGTAGCAAATGATTCTACAAGGTGCCCTATTTGTATTAATGCTTACAGGAATAATTTGTTGTGTTTCCCACCAAGGGTGCCTGTGTGAGAGGAGCAGAGATAGAGCTGCTGTTAACTGAGACAGTATCACTAGGGAAGCCTCTGTTTGCACTAAACTACTGGGTTTGGATGTAATTCTTTTCCCTTGTGCAGCATTTCAGTACAGGCAAAAGCACTAATAGGGATCCAGTTTAAACTAACACAGAGAAACATCTTTGTTGGTAATGTTCTCCTGGAACTTTTTGGGAGGCAGGTACACAGCTCTGTCAACAGAGGCTACATCACTACAAAGAGAGTTTCCTGTCTGGTTATGGTGGAAAACACATCTTGGTGTCAGTGAAACTTGCGTGGGAGTCCTGCAATTACTGTGGGAGCATGGGGAAAGATGTAGCTGTGGAATGAATAAGGTGTTAAGATGGAAAATGTGTTCTAGCAGAGGATGGTCAGAAAGCATTGATGACTGAAGGTGAAAATACAAGTAGGCTCTGAGTTAAAATTTTGGCAGAACATTTCTGTATGAGAGGAAGGCTATTTATGGCAGCTTCTCAAGGAATCAGTGACCTTTGGAGTGGTGCTGAAGTGGCAGAAGCGGCAGAGTGACATTTGTTGTTTTCTGTAGTCCTGATTCAGACACGCAATGTTGACTTTATCAAGACATTCTCTTTCAGTCTAGGTTACTCAATCACAAGAGTGCCTGAGCAACAAAAAGTATATATAGAAATGGGTGATAAAGAAATGTTATGAGAAGCAGTATTTCCCTGCCAAAGATTGAACAAAGATTGAACTTTTTAAAGTCTGGAAATCTGTTTAATTGAGTGAGTTTTGGCTCAGACGTTGAAGCAATGGAGAAATGCCCACTTTAGTTTGGATTGAAGAAGTTACTGTTCTCTTGTGCTTGTCATTGTCTGCACTGTTGATTACTGTCCCAAACACTTTCCTAGTTAAAGTCACTTAAACTATCTTAATTGATTTTCCCTGAAGCAAATTAGAGTGCTCTGATAGACTGCTCTCCAGCCTTCTGGTGGAGGCTGTAGCCTCCAGGAAGGGGTGATTTAGATGACACATCTGGATCTACAAGAGGACTTCTGTTTGTCCCCTACAGCAAGGGAAGAAGTTTGCTGTTTGTCTAGACCATATCAGATAGTTTATTTCCCTTGGAATAACTTCAGTCCAGTGAACCGAAGTCCAACATAATGTAATGCATTATAAACAACGTGATGTACTATGCACTCATGGGTTTTTTTTTTTAATGCTATGTCCACTTTTAGCTAAAGCAAGAAACAATTTATATCATTAACACTTTTTAAATACTTCAGAAAAATGCTATGATATTGAAGTCAAAACATCCTTCAAGACAATATTGATTTGAATGAGATCCGGCTGTGAAAATGGCTTAAATAGACTTGATATAATGCATTATGAGCCTTCTGGAATAGAATAACATAATTTATCATTTTACTATTACTTTTTGAAGTTTACTTTCATATTTGTGCTGAAAAAAACCCATTTATATTAAGGAGAAAATCTTGACCCCAAATGCCTTTTATTTGATGAAGAATTTTGAAGTAACAAAATGCTTTTGTGCTGATTTGCTCTCAGACCAATATTACAAACTGCAGAATTCTAGGAATCCAAGTTATCATACGTGTGTGAAATGTATCAGAGTAAGCAGATGGTGCAGGTGACCTCTCAAAGCCTTCTTGAGTTTCAAGACCCCAAAATACATATGTTAGTTTTACCAGAATGGCTAGTTTGATAAAAATACTTATGTAGATGCTACTGTTTTGTAAGCATTTTGATACTCTGATGAAATTAAAAAGGTTTCTTGTTGTCTTATCTATATTAGCTCAATCAGTAGCTAAAATTAGCTCCACCAGTAAAATCCACTGTTAAATCCTTCTAGTATGAGCGAAGCCTAAGTGCCTGAATGGAAAGTTTGATTCTGGTTCTATTTATATGGGTGAAAATCTAAATTAACTCAGTCTTGCTCACCTCTTAGCTGCATTCCTTTGTAGCATAAGTTGAAAGACAATGAAGCAAAGATGCAGTAAAGTTGCTTTTGCAGAGAGACAAAGAAAAGCCCATGTTATTTAAAGCCCTCAGAAGCCACAAACTGCTGCTCTGAACATGTTGAACCCTTGTTTATTGTGAACATCTTATAAAAGGGAATGGAAAGTGGTGCTGGGGATCCTGCTGTGTGAGGGGACAACACAAATGACTATAATACTGAGACGACAAATGAGCATGCAGAAGGGTGCATGAGTAATTGTGACCTGTCATTACTGGGCACTGTCCTATTCAGTACCACAATTTTGGTAATAATTGCTGTTAATTACTTTAATTTCTCCCTCCCGAGCTTTCTTAAAGCTCATACCATGAGGTCAGTTTTCTTTCACTGCTTCCAAATGGGATAAATGTAAATTTTAGTTTTATACTTGAGTCATGACTTTGCGGAAATGCCTTCTTCATCTCTCTGTGCCAGTACAGAAAGGAAGCAGGAGAAAATGCTGGAGGCTCCACTGCTTTGCTTTGATCCTCCTGTAAGAGTTATTAAGAATGAAGCCTTTAGTAAACAACTGTAAAAATTAAACCACTACATGGGGCTTATATGAACTGCAGGGTCTGCTGTAGCAGCTGTCCGACATTGTGGCATTACCTTCGTCTTCAGGTTAGGACAGAAGGAGCAGCAATTGCATCTGCACAGTGCTGTGTCTGCCCAAATTAGTTCCATCCCATCCCCAAGCAAAGCAGGGCAGGTGCTATGCAATGTGTCCACTGTCACATCACTTCTTGAGTCCTTCCCAGCACAGAGCTCTAGCTCTGTTTGGCTGGGTGTGGAAGATGAGAGAAGGGCATTTGCTTTTAGCAGGGGATGGTTGGCAGCAACCTGATAAGGGTGAAGATGGATCCTTCATTCCCAGGTGTTCTCCTGTTAAACTGAAGGGCTTTCTGACATACATTTCCATTAAAAAAAAAAAAGAAAAAAAAAGGAAAAAGGAAAATAAGAAAAAGATAAAAGAAAAGAAGTACCTGTTAGTTAAACACAGATGGTAACTATGTTAGTCAGCTAAGATCAGCAAAGTTGGCAAAGAGGGACTTTCTGGCCTTTAATTTAATAAATCAGGGAAGGGAGGGAAGGAACTAGATGAAATTACAGAAAGCTGAATTCTATTGGTAGTTTCCTTATAAAGAAAGTTTAGAATAAGAATTTTTTGCTTGTGTTTGCATTTTCTCCATCCTCCCAGTTAAATTGGATGTTTCTATGACATTCCTTTTCACTACAAAATAACTTTAATTAGCTCTCCTATGGTGTAAAACTTTTCCAGCTTAAAAAATGCAGTTACATAAAATGTTCATGTTTTGGGGCTCATAGCAGCCAGCACTTAGTGAGGCAGCCATAGAAAAGGAAAAACACAAAATTGAGGTGGGAGGGTTCTGATTTGGATCGTTCCTGGTAGGGACAAGTCATAAACCAGATGTTCAGTTTCCAGATTTGGAAAAATTATAGAGTATTTTTTGCAGAGTTGCTTTAGAAGCAACTGGGTCTGAGCATGGTACCTCAACAATAGGCACTGCCTCTGAATTTTAGAACAGGAAACAGTAGACTACAGCTCTGAGAAAGTCACATAAAAGCCAAAGGCAGGGTTTGGCTTGCCCAAGAAAAATAACTCCAGTATAAATGACATGGAGTCCTCTGAGTTTTTGTTTTATTTTCTGCTCTTTTCATTTTTACTCTTTGAAATAGAAATGAAGAAAATTCCTAAATCTGACTGACAGAAAAACTGCTCTAGCAAAGGACTGATATTAATACATATGGGTACTGCTGATTCCAGTAGAACTGCTCAGTTTAAATGAGGACAAATTAATATCATCAGTTTTTATCTTTGGTTCAGCTGGGAACTCTTGGACATCTGATTACAGGCTGCCAGCTCTTTTATGGGAATTTATCAGCCTGCTTTGAAGTTTTCTAGACTTCCAGTAGGATAGTGATCATGTTGATAAGAGGCCTTATGGTACTATGTTCACACATCAAAATTATCTGCATTATCAGAGCAGTGAGGTTGCAGTTTAAAACCTGTGATAATGCAACTTTAACCTGAGCTCCTTCTCCTCACTGCATTAAAGCTTCTATGAAACACTTTTAATTTCATGTGTCTGGTAGCACTAACAAGATCAGAGCTCTACTGAATATCTTTTAATGGACAGATATCCACAGGCAAGCCCTGTTCAAAAATACAATCAAAGAGTAGACTCTACCATTTATACTCATTTTCAGAAATCCTGTGTTCTACAAAAGGTTTCTCTTGCCTCAGAGACATTATTCTTCCAAATTTCTTGAAACTTTACCCTTATAATTATGTAGTTAAAATGGAAAACTCCAACAACAGGCTTTGTTTTCCATTTAATGCTCACTGTCCCTCAAATCAGCATTGCTTTTTATAAAGGGCACACAAATGTGTGAAGTGTGAAAGGAAGGATTCATAGTTGTTCAATAACATGAGGACATTATTAGAAATAGATATAATCAGAAAAGAGATGTTATCTTATGGAATTAACGACATAAACTTTACTGCTATTAGCAGTGGATCTTTTTGGAGGTAAAGCATGCAGCTTTCCTAAAGCAATACAGATACTGGCATCTTATTCTGTTAATATCCCAGGAGTATCCTGCTAATTTACTGTGATATAGCTATTCTTATTATCCTAATTATAAACTATACCTTCCATTGCCTAATTAACCAAGAGTCTGTGAGAATGAACAAACACATGCTGCTGAAGTCTGTCCAGCTCACATCTGTAACTCTTAACCCAGGTAAACATGAGTTAGTGCAAATTCAGACCTTGGATTTTAGGGTTAATTCTCACCAGAATGGAAACAAACATCTCAGTTAAGTCAGTCTGCTATGTTCTATATCGGGTTTAAAAATTGTTGGTGCGGGGAAGAAATTCTTTTCCTTGCCCTTGTATGTACATCCAAGGCACTAAGTGGGGTCAGATGGAGCCCAGGAAAGCCCCTGCAGAGGCAGGCACAGGCTGCTTGGCAGCACCAGCTTGTACCGGCCCTTGGGACCATGGACAGACATCACTGACCACGAAGCTGGGCGATAAGTACTGAATAGTGATGTGGTCATAAACACGAAACAACATTCAACACACAGCTGGGAGTGGAAAAAAATGGCTTTGTTGTTATTGCCCTATTTAAATGTACTGGCTCAGATTCTGGGTTATGCTTTGGCTGCAACACTCTGTAGCTGAGGAAGGCACTCGGCAAAAGCTGGTGTTAAGCTATCTTGAGGCTCCATCAGTTCTGCCTGGCCGGTCTCTCTTCCAGCATTAGACAGAGCAGTGTCAAGAAATCCTGCTTTCCTGCTCACCCTGGCCCCAGAGAGTGGTTCTGGGAAGTGAAATCTGCTCTGCCGCAGGCAGAGGGCCAGATAAGAGGGGAGGCCAGGCACAGCGCGGGGGCTGTATGGTTGCGCCTGCATGAGCAAGTAATGTGGCAGAATAGGAGCAGGGAAAAACAGTGCTGAGGGCGCAGGAGCCACATGGGGAACTGGTGGGGGTGTTTGGGCTCTGCCTTGAAGGGGCAATGTGCTGGTCACTGGGGGAGCCCACCGCCCTGCTCCACTGCACAGGGCAGCATCCAGCTCCTCTGTAGACCAGCCTGCCTTGCTGAGTGCTACCCTCTCTGCCAAGTGTGTGGCCCCAGTCTCAGCATGGTTAAAGGCTCTCACTGGTCTCCCCAGGATGCTTTGGGACCAGACCCACCACCATTCAGAGTTTGGTTTCTGTTCTGCTGTCAGAGGCATGGAAAGCTGTTGGGGACATTGGCTTTCATTTCCCAGTTGCCAGTCCTCTCATTTCTCTTCATAAATTTAAAGAGTAATACCACTGTAATACAGACTATTGCTTTTCATCCAAAAATGTGATTGAAAATGATATATCCTTATTTAATTGAGAAAAAGCTCCACATTTCTATCCTGAGATATTCATCAACTGCACAAAGAGACAGCTATCTGTTTGGCTTTACTTCCATGAAGCCATGACATTATTACATTTTAGGAAAATCCTGTAAGCCTTATTTCTGCTATTTTGTATCTAGATAAAGCAAATAATTTCTGGTTCTCTTTAGATTATCCCAGTTGACAGTATATCAATGAGCATGCCACTTATCAGATTATACATGTTGCAATTTTTATGACTTTTGTAGTCCTGCTTTTGCAGGTGAATATCTGTCTGTATCTCAACCTGCATCTCTGCATTAGCTCTGTGCCTTCGTACCAGCACACTGCATACAAAGTTTTGTAAGTACCTTTGCTACAGCAACCATTAGCAGCTTTATTGCCTGTATGAAACGATACTCTGGGATGTATTTCTTTACTTTGCTGCAGTGATATCTGCACATGATGGCTACTTGGAGACAAAGAGCCATGTCAAAAAGGAAGAAGCAGCTTCAGAAAGTAGTGGGAAAATGCCACTTTGCTCTGAGCAAAGAGTGAGTTTAAAATATCTGACTGCTCCTAGCTGAATACAAGATAGGGTGGCTTCTGGAGGGGAAAAGCAATTTAGTCCGTACACAGGATATACAAGCCCTTAGGGCAAGCAGAGAGCTTATAGATCTGATTCCAAGGAACCAAAAGCCCTGCAGTAATCTCATACAGGTTTTCTATAAGGTTTTCCATGTTTCTAGAAAATACAGTCTTTCCTGGAGATTGATGTATCTGGTATGTAGAGATTAAGCCCATATTTCAGAATGCAACAGAAACACCAAAGTTTTACAGATATGAAAAAAAAAAAAGAAATAGAAACAGATACATATACATATGTATATAGATAAAATGTATAAATTCAGATAAATAAAGCCTTGTAACTCTAGCAAAGATTTTTAGCAGGTTTTCTGGCTGGGAAAGTTGGTGCTGTTCAGCCTGGGGAAGAGAAGGCTGCATGGAGACCTCCTAGCAGCCTTCCAG
>JBAFWW010047087.1:6961-23338 GCA_036873685.1 Agapornis canus | reverse complement strand
TGGAACTAGATGATCTTAAGGTCCTTTCCAACTGTAACTATTCTATGATTCTATGGTTCTATCATGTGTTGTAACTTTTTGTTGCCTTGGAAATGACCCAGTCAAAATTATCAGGATTTTTTCAAACACCTAATCATTGGGTATTTTGCAAAAGCAATCTGAGTAACTTTGAAAAGTGGACAATGCTGGATATCTTATAAACAGAAAAGGTGGCTGAATATTTGAAATATTTAATTAGAAATAATTCATTACAGTCTAGCCAGAATAATGTCAATCGGGTTAGTAGCACAGTAATTGAGGATTCATACAGTGTTTGTGGGAATTGCCATGTAATTACCATTGTCTCTCATGGTGGTACAAGAAAATGCTGCACAATATTTCAAGATATTTAATTAAGTAATGTCAGCAAGTTACCTTGAAAATAACTTCTATTACCCCCATATGACAAGCGTGTTGATGAATAGCTGATGGATGTGTCCCCTCAGTATGAGAGACAGATGAACTGAGGAGCACCAAGATGATATGCAGAACTCAGTATGATAGATATGTATAATTATTTGTAATTTATTTTTTAAAGGTGACCTGCAAATTCAATGCTTTATACTGTCTTTTCTTGTCTTCTTTATGATGTAAGAAAAATTTCTTCAGTAAAAACTGTAATTTTTTTCTTTCCATAGAAATCATGTTCCACTTTGTTTTTCCCCTAAGACGTCTTATCCATGATTGAAGTAAGAGGTTTACAGTATCACATATCAAGGAAAAAAACCAAGATGTTTGGAGGAGGGTCTCTTTGGATGTGGGAGCTGTTATGAATTCATGTGTGGTTCACTAGAAATGTCAACAGCAAAACCCATCATCCCTGTCTTGGGAACTGCAGAAAAAACTTTGTAGCCTTCATGATGAAAATGCAATACGAGACCAGAGGAAAGACAAGACAGATGAAGTTAAAGAAAGGTGGCTTTCTTAATAGTTTCTTTTTTTTCTGTCAAAGTAATTAAGGAGCTACTATCGACTATGTTATTTAATATAAATTATAGGCTTCGGGTTCCTTGCTCAAGTAACTGCTCTCTTACATTCCTCTGTTGGCTGCATTACCTCGCATTTTGACTTAGTGCACTTTTTCTTGCTGTCTTGATCACAGACTTTAGTTTGGAAATCCTTGCTTTTTACTTGTCTGACTCTTGCTTACTAGCCCATTTGTCTTCTACTATATCAGTGCACTTTTCTGTGGACCCTAAGGTGATAATTACATTAGCTGTACTTCATCACAAGCTTGTTAGGGCTTGACAGTTGATTTTGGCTGACTATAATCAGCCTTGTCCCCACTTGTCATTGTCCCTTTGTGCAATAGTTGAACATGTCTCTTTCTACATTAGCAAGCAGTGTGATCCATTAGGAGTGAATCTGCTGAGTGAAAGAACCTGCACTGACCTTTGCACTACACATGGGTTTGGGGAATTCATGCTAGCTATAGGCTGGTCCTGTAGACTCTGTGCTCATCAGTGGCTGGAGTTCAGTTTCAGCTGGCTTCAGCTGAAAGAGATGTGGTTTGTGTGCTCTGAGACAGCAATGTTACCTTTGTTTGCTGCTTGTTGATGTACCTGGTATAGTACTGTCCCAGCTGGTCTAAAGTGAGACCTAGGATCTGTAGGGTTTTCCTGGGTTCTGGGGTGAAAGGTAGGTGAAACTTTTGGGCGATTATTTTGCAAGTAAATCTCTTCCTGTGCTTATTTAGCAGACAGCAGAAGTCCTTTTTCTCAGAGTGTGCATGCTGATAGGGGGTAATCTGGGTTTATTTCCATATAAGTAGCTTAGTGCAATATCCAGGTGACTTTGAGGAACATCTCAAAATTAACACAGGTGAGTGATTTTGCCCCTTCTATGCCTTCAAGATGGTTGAGGCACTCTTTACTTCATAAGGTATGAATTTGGACTTGGGGAAGAGAATAATTGCATGTACCTACAGTTTCTTTTCCTCTGCTTTTCATATACACCAAAGAACTTCATCCGGGTTGCTGAAGTCTATGCTCATTTTCTGTCATATGTCTCTCATCTTGGACTTTGAGTATAATTAATAATAATAATAATAATAAAGGATTTAATTAAATTCTGTCAGTGAGTGTAAATTTAAAGGACTAGAGCTCACTGAAAGACCACACACATTAGGTAAGAATAGGTGTGGCTGAGAGCTGATGAGTAATTTTGTGTTTGCAGAAACATTTGACATTTATTTGACAGGAAAAATTATTTGAAATAGGATTCATGGCAACGGCAGAGTCAACTTTTTGCAGCTTTTGAAACCACCAAATACTGGAAGTAAAGCAGGACGTGTAAGAGTTGAGAAAACTGGTTATGGTGGGTTTTACCTCCACAAGCCATGGGCTCGTGTTTGGAGTGGAGATTTATCCATTCTTTTATTGCAAAACCCTTGGTGTGGAGCCATTGTCTTAGTTCATGTCAGAGATCACACAAGCTTGCTCAGTGCGCAATTCTACTATTACAACTGTATGGGGGAATACTGCCGTAAATGTAGTATTTGCTCATTTTTCTGTGATTCTGAATGTGGCTTTGTGTTAAATGCATGCTAGTTGATTTTGTGTAGATTGTTATTTTAAGAAAATGTGGCATCATCACCCCAGTGTCTTCCTTAATCTTTCTTCCCCATGTATTTTTCCCTTTTCCTTCCATGTGAGTCTTTCATGGAATATCCATTATTTTACTTTACTTGATTCTGTCTTTTTTACAAAATCTTCTTAAATAATGCTGTTCTCCTCTATTTGCATTTTCAGTCAAGACTAGAAGGAATGACAATGCTTCTTTTTTTTCTAACAAAAAACATATGAAGACTCACAACTTTAATATCAAAAAGCAGTGTTCAAAACTTGTTGACTGTAGAGGAGACATGTTTTCAGTCAGAGTGAAAGCATAAATTATGTATTTTCATTGCTTCAGATCAAAAGAAAGTCAGCATTAGATGAAGATTGTAAGCATTACACATCACAAAAATATACTGAGAAGTTAGAAACTAGCAGCCAGATCTTCAGCTACAGAAAATGGGCACAGCATTGCTGATGTTGCTGGAAGTATGGCAATTTACATTACACTGTGTTCTGGCCTTCTGAGTTTCATTCTGCATTTTACACATAATTTTTTGTCATTTATCTCCATTAATGTTGGTGGAAAATACACATTTCAAGTAGTCAGGAGTAGCCAAGGAGGTGCATTCATTGTTGTAACTGATAAATTAGTGTCTTTGTTCAAACAACTTGCATTTACATTCACTGTTAGAGAAGGAAAAGCTTCTTAAAAATTTATAAGCTGACTCTGCAGGTTAACTTCAATGTGCAGTTGTACAGTGTTGACTCAGAGTTAAATTTAGGAGCACTTTGCAAAACTAGTGGAAAGTAGAGCGTTTGTTCAACATCACAGACTTGCAAATGGTTGAGCTAAATATATGGTGAATATTCAGTCCCAGGTCAGGCACAGACAGAGTGCTTGGAGTGCTTTCCGTGCATTGATTGGTCTAATTTTGGAGATCATTTTGTGTTTAATTTAAAACTAGCCAAGGCTGTGAGAAAAAACATGGGTTTATGGGATTAAGAAAAAGACTGGTAAACAGAGCAAACCTTCTCTTTGTGTGCCTTATGCAGTCACTGCTGGAAACGGCAAGAGGCTAACCTAGGACTGATCCTCTCTGAGGTACCTTGTACAGGTGTGCTGAACATCCCTAGACCATTGGGATCTGACATCAAAAGGATTGCTGGTTGATGAGAAGCTCAGCATAAGCCAGCAGTGTCCACTTGCAGCCCAAAAGCTGGTCTGCATAAAGAAGCGTGACAAGGGAGGGGATTCTTTTCCTCTGCTCCACTCTCTTGGGACCCCACCTGGAGTACTGCATTCAACTCTGGGGCCCGCAGCATAAGAAGTACGTGAACCCATTGGAGCGAGTCCAGAGGGCCACAAAGATAATCAGGAGGCTGAAGCACCTTTGCTATGAACACAGGCTGAGAGAGTTGCGATTGTCCAGCCTGGAGAAGGCTCCAGGGAAACCTTGTTGCAGCCTTTCAGTACCTAGTGGGGCCAGTAAGAAATCTGGAGAGGGACTTTTTACAAGGGCAAACAGTGATAGATCTAGGGGTAACGGCTTTAAAGTGACAGAGGAGAGATTTAGATTAGATATTAGAAAGATAATCACTTGAGGTGGTGAGGCACTGCCATAGGTTGCCCAGAGATGCCCTGTCGCCGTAAACATTCAAAATCAGGCTGGACAGGACTTTGAGCAACCTGATCTAGATGAAGATGTTGCTGCTCATTGCACAGGAAGCTGGACTAGATAATCTTTAAAAGTCCCTTGCTACCCAAATCATTCTATGATTTCACAGTTTATCAATTACTTGTACAGAGGCCTCCCCAAGTTCTTTGCAAAGTGGGATCTGGAATCTCAAACCCAGATGTATACTGTGTGAGTAACTGTGTAATTTATGTGTGCTCACATAAATCAGTTGCTTTCTTCAAGGTGACCAGGTAGCTGCTTAACTGGCCATGTTGCTGTACAACTACCTTATTTAGAGACAAGCATTAGGCATCTGTGACACATGGATGTAACTGTGTGCCTTTAAACTGATTGAGAAATGTTTTTTACCCTTTATTTGTTACATATTTTCCCTCTAAGCTGTGCCAAGGCATAAACCACTCTGAAATGTCCATCCAATCTTTTAGATCATAAATTCTCTGGGTATAAGGTTTGCTATACATGTTTCCTCTTAGGAGCCTACTGTATTCTTAGGCATTAGGAATGTGCTTCTGCACATGCCTGCACTTCCTACAAGACCAGCATTCAGGGGCAGTGAACTTGGAATGTCACCATCTCTCCCCAGAGCTGCCACATATCAGCCTGGAGAGAGCCTGCTGGTTCCTGGAGGTGTCCTAAATTTCTTGGTCCTCAGAGGGTACGTAGAGGTCATAATTGCCCACACTGAGCTTGTGTTTCCATGTCCCCTGTCTGAACCACCTACACAACTGAGCTTCAGGTTGGCCTCAGGACCACTAGCAGCTTGCTGTACCAATACAGCTACCATGTCCAAAGTGCCCTCAAAGGGAATGAGAAGAGTTCCTGCTTTTTTATCAGTTTGATTTTTCTGGCCAAAATTTTGCTTCATTTATGCTAATTTTTGATAGTCATGGGTGAAGAGCTCAAAGATTACTGGGTAGTGACTTAGAGTGGATGTAGAAAAAAGGGTGTCATTTGTGAACCGAACAACTGCTCCAGGGAGGTTCATAGGCTAATGGATGGGATTAGATTAAATTTGATGAAAAAAAAAAATAAAGAAATCCAACAAACAAAACTGATACCTGAATATTCGTCATCACCC
This sequence comes from Agapornis canus, assembly GCA_036873685.1. NCBI lineage: Eukaryota > Metazoa > Chordata > Aves > Psittaciformes > Psittacidae > Agapornis > Agapornis canus. The sequence continues at coordinate 17,966 of JBAFWW010047087.1, read as the reverse complement.
CTTCTGAAAGGTGGTTTTGACTGAGTGCCCTGTTGGGGTAGAGTCCCGTATATTCTTCAGCAAACTGATTTCATCTGGAATGTCATTTAATCAGATCTAGAGAAACATTTAAACAGAATATGACCATCTAACACCTGTGCATTTAGAGTACCATGTAGCTTTAAAGTCGTTAAAGAATGAGGTGAGTTCTGCTGCAAACATTACTTGAAAAGAGATGATCACTCCTGCCTGGGTACAGGATGCATCTAATATGTCATGAGAATGGCTGCAGAGTCCTGTTTGAATTTGTTACTTAACCAATGACTTGGTGACATCTGAATCCGCAATCTGCACAATGTCAATATGCTGGGAATAATTTAAACCATAAAGAACAAAAAGTGTGACTGAATTAAAAGACAAAAAAAAAATACTTGAAAATGCTTTCATGATCCTTTCTCTTGCTTAAAACTAGAAGATCAAACAAGAAAAAATTGTAGTTCAGGATTACTACATACTGTAAAATAAACCAGCAGAGTTGCAGAGTTGAGCTTGTTGGATGCATCCACTTTAAATGGCATCTCTTTGTAGTCAGTTGGGAAAAAGCCTTAAATATTAGTAAGGAAATGTTAAACATTCATTTTGTATGTTTTGACTTGTTTTTTGTTAGAAATTTATGTTACTATATAGGCTTCATTCCACCATGGTGTATATACTACCTGTTGCTCACTTATTAAACCCGCTTTTCTGTTTGCTTTTCAAGCCAGTCTCGGAGGGAGAGGTATGCAGGTTGAAAGAGTTGGAATGCAGCTTTTCTGAAATTTTCTAACTGATATCACTGCTAGAGCTCTTATGCTAAATTAAGAAAGCTCAAGATTTCTGCAGTAAGCTTTGTTATAATGAGAAGGATTGCCAAATATGGGGTTTAGGTTGCAAGTTAATAGACAGCAGGGGGCAAAGGAAAAATATTGTCTCTCCTGTCTGAACCACCATATCCTGGTGGCAGCAGATGGCTGAATGCTGGGATCAATGAAATCATGTTCTCTTTCACTGTGATAATTGCAACACTCCCTACTGTTTTCCATGTTCATGATCATGGGTGAATTTGATATATATGAATTGTAAAAACTTCAGGAAAGTGTATTTTCTGTAAAATAGAGATGATTATAATCCTTGGCAAAATACATATGCACGAGACTGTCAACACAGTAAGCAAGTGAAGTGACTACTGGGCTAGATGTGGTTGTCATGGTTCCTAGCAATGAGAAGATGTACTCTTGGTGGTGGTGTGGATCAATGAGTGGGGTTTGTGCAACCCATCACTTCATGAGTCAAGAGGTTACTCTCATCTGGGTGCAGAGAGCTTCACATGTGCCTTGTGGTGGAGGATAAGCAGCTGGGAACACTCAATACAGATGATTGCTTTTCTGTCAGCTGGCCATTTGCAGTTAGCCAGACTGTTCTAACTAAGTTAAAGATATTTTGCAAGTAAATTTTTTATGACTTGCTTTGATGCAAGATGAGGGACACAGTATAGATTCCCAGTATTTACTCCCATATTTTCTGTGACAGTCAATATTTAACAGCTTTAACTGTGCAATAATGTGCATTTAACCCTGCCCCAAAGGCTTCCATTTATAAATATCTCTAGATTTCTGAGCCCAGAGTTTGAAATATGAAGTCAGCAGAGTCTGTATTCCACACATGAATGCAGGGAGTAGCAAAGATGCGTTTCCTAAGCGTGTCATACTCAGACAGAGATCATGACTCAGCTAGCAGTGAGTTAAAGAGCTCCCAAAAAGCACTCACCTTCCAGAAACAGGGAACTGCCCCAAACCATGATGAAAAATCTGTGTAAACAGCACTTACTTCACTCCGCAACTGTTAGCCCAGTACCAGGAAAGACAATAACTGAGCATAACATCAGAGAGGTTTCCTATTTGCTGCCTACATGTCTGTAACATTTCAAAGTCTTTTTTTTTAATCCCAGAATTTATTGTTTGTAAAATTCTCTGTGTAACTATGATTTTGTCTAGAAGACCATCAGGAAGACCTGTAAATTGTTTCCTGACAGGAGATGGAGAGGGCAGAGAAAATGAACTGTTAACAAGAATGCTGCCTGCTGTTGGAATTGCCTTAATTCATGAAGGGACATAAAGCTTATACAAAAATTTATGGTGCCTTAACCTTGGGAATGACTCAGTTGTTTAACAGCATGTTTGTGATCACACAAATGTAAATCTCGGCTCAACCAGAGCACCGGGCTGGAGTGCTGCCATGGATGGATAAGGAAGAGTCATCCAGGGAGATGGCAGGGAGTGTCATGCGAGAGCAGCAGGGACACATGGAGCACTGCCCTGGGATGGACAATGAGACAGCTCAGAGCTTGCCTGTTAGGATTAGTGGCTGTAATAATGTGGGTGACTGTCGTGAGTGCCTATTACAATCAGGAAGAAGTAAATGAAGCCTGCTGTAGAAAACTGGAAGAAGCTCATGTTTGCAAACCTTGCTCCACAAAGGGGACTTTAGCCACCCCAGAATCTCCTGGAAGGGCAATGCAGCAGGGTACAAGCAATCTGGCAGGCTCCTGACACAGATGATAGAGGAGTCAAAGAGGAGATGTTCTGACAGACCTGACACTTACAAAGGAGTAAGAACTGGTCAGGGCTATGAAGGCTGGGGGCAGCCTTGGCTGTACTGATCATGAGATGTGGAGTTCAGGTTCCTGAGAGGCAGGAGCAGCTCATAAGTCAGGATCACAATTCTGAATTCAGAACAGACTTCATCCTTTTTGAAGACCTGCTTGGAAGAATACCATGGGACGTGGCCCTGAGGAGGAGTTCTGGAGTTCTGGTTGATTTTCAAGATAACTTCCTCCAAGCTCAAGTATTGTCCACCCTGTCAAGCAGGAAAGCAAGCAAAAGTTTCAGGAAGACAGTGTGGATGAACAAGAAGCACCTGAATAAATCCAGATATAAAAAAAAAGGAATAATACTTCAGCTGGAAGCAGGGTCAAATCACTCAGGATGAATATAGACAGCATTCAAATAAATGGGGCTAGGAAGGTCAAGGCCATCTAAAGTTGAATGTGGCAATGAAAGTGAAGGCCAACAAGAACGGCTTCTACAGGTGTGGCAGCAAAAAGAAGACTATGGAAAATGTGAAACTGCTGCTGACATGGTGACAGAGGACACATAGAAGGCTGAGGGGCTCGATGTCTTCTTCGCTGTGGTCTTCACTAATAAGACTGGGAGTCCCATATCCTTGGGACCAAAGGAAAAGTTCAGAGCAAGGAAGGAGGAGCACGGTAGAGAATATTTAAACAAAATTGGACATACACAAATCCTTGTGACCTGAAGGGATTTGAAGGAATTGCCCTGGGGCAAGAGGGTTCTGTGTTCTAAGCAGCTCTTGCACATTTCTGTGATTCCTGAATTTAGTTTTTTTCTTTTGGGGAGAAAAAAAATCTTATGAAGCTGATTAGCCATTCCCAATATAACCACTTCTCTAGCCCTGAAAACTCACTTCATCGTTGCAAGGCGATAGTAAAACTATTCAACACAAACAGTCATCCAGGCGAGAAACAGAAACAATAACTGTAAACAACTAAATATCTCAAATGATCTAAAGACAAAGAAAATAATTTATGAAATATACATAGATAAATTCCTATTTATTAAAACTATGTCAAGAGTAAACTGCAAACAGGAAAAAAAAAGACTATAAACAAGAGAGCATATCCTCTTTGACCATTTCTTAGGGCCATATTGTCATTATTACAAAATAAACATGATATTTAAAAATGGAGATTATAAAAAAGCTTTGAAGACTGTCCTGAAACTGTATTATTTTTCATGTATGTTATTTTTTTGTTGAGTTAGAATCTGTTAATTAACTGTGGTGTTATATCCTTGTGATAAATATAATCGATTTATCCAAGCTGCTGTTGCTTTTCAAAAGATCTCAGAATAAGATTTTTCACCTACTCAGTTGAAAGCTAGCTATCCCACAGAGCCATTCTTTAATCACTTCAATGCATGCCTCCACAGAGAGCAGAAAGTGTTCTTGACTTTATTAAAGCACATCTCTCCTTCCGAACTGAAGACTAATACAGATTCAGAGTCAAAAGATCACCTTGCTTAGTTCTGCAAGTATTTTTAATTTTTTTTTCTGATGTTAATAAGCCTTGAAAGTTTGACTATTGTAGCTGGTATATTCTTTCATCAGTGGATTTGAAATGTAAGCTCTTCAGCCATGGCCCTTTTTTCATTATTTACAGGCAGCACTGAGTGCAGTGGAGACCAAAAGCCTCTTAATGCCAACAGTAACATATAGTAATTATAGAAAGACCATTAATAAGCACACAAGTTTTAGTGAGACAGAAGGTTTTGTTTGATTTCAGTCCCTTTCTTGCCCTTTGATTTTTGACCTGAGGTTCTCCATAAAGGAATGAACAGGATCTCCTAAGCATTAGTGTGTTTTTCAAACTGCAAAATGTCTTTAAGCTGAGTTGAGTGACACAAATGTCCTCTTCCCAGCTGTAGATACATCTGTGGGTCTGGTGGCTTTTGCTTTTCCAGTACTAGTAAGATTATTTTTCCTATATGAAGGAGCATGTCTGTGAGCAGCACAGTAAAGGAGACAAACAGCTAGGGATGCAGCAGCTGGCCCTAATCCTTTCCCAATTGCTGTTAGGTGATTTTGGATCCATCCAACAGCTTTACTCATGAATCTGCTGTAACAGCCTGTTCTCTCCACCCTGTAGAATGGTTCAAAATGTGAATAAGCCTGGCTATAAAATGGTTAGCCACTGGGCAGTAGCACTGGTGACTGCTTTGTTAAATGCAGGGCAACAAAATGCAGAGCAAAGGTGCTCTGAGGATGCATAGCCTGCCTTGACAGGTATAGAGATCTCCATGTAGCTGTAGGAGCTGTGGGAGCTAGGAAGCTGAGAAGGCATTAAGCAAGCTAAAGACGTCCTCACCATTTTACTGGCTTGGCTCTTGATTTATTTTCAAAACCTACAAATGTATATTAAAGCTTGAGAAACTATAGTAATTTATTTGGATTCTGGTTTTGTTTTCTTGCAAAAAAAAAAACCAAACCAAACCAAAACAAAACAAAAAAACCCTACAGAAAGCATTATTTTAAATCAGCAAGAGTTCTGTTTTACATTAAGACTTCATTATAATGCATTTTCCTACCCTTCTGGCACACTGCTTCAGATCAACAGAATCCAAAAAGCTCACCTCACCCAGCTGAAAGATTGATCTGAATCACATTTTCAAGAAAAGATAGAATGAATGATAGGTTGTGGCTTGAAAACTTGGATAGCAGATTCCAAAATGAGCAGTATTTATGGCTGATTCATAAGCACTTAAAAGATAGAATGGAAATACCAGTACAGCCTTGACTACCAAAGAGCCTTTATAAAATCTCTCTTTAAATTATAATGGCTTGAATTTAATGCATTTTAATGTTCTTAATTTTGGATTAGGAAGTGAAAGGAATTAATGACTTTTGCACTATGTGACTTTGCTACAGAAAGTCACAGCATCTCATAATGACTGAGATGGCAATAATAAATAAACAAAATGGGCCTTAGGTTATTTTTTTCTCATTTGCATGCGCAAAGATGTTACATAGTTGCCTGTTTTCTCTCCGTAATGGTAACACAGTCCTTGTGTAACCTATGGTTGTTATTAAAGTCGTCAGTTAACATCACCTTCTTAATACTTTTTGTCATATGGTTGCACTACTGAGTCCCCAGTGTTTCTTGTGCTTGATTTTGAGATGTAGTTGAAAATTTGGACACAAGTGTAATGTAACCATCTAATGAAGCAATGTATCAAAACTCCCAGCAGTTTTGGGTGTCCTGTATTGCACTTTGGGTTTTCCGTGGCATAAAAGAACCCACTGATGGGAGTGCAGTAAACAGGGGTGTCTGGATAGGAGTTGGCCTTGGGGGAGGATAAAGAAGTTCTTGTACTTTGGGGGTAAGTTAACTGGCTTTTTTAGTTAGTGGTTTATTAGGTTGCACTTCATCATTTGTAGGTTCACTGGTTTGATCGCAGTTCTTAATGAGAAGGTCTAGTTGTTATTTGTGGTTTAAAGGTAGTTTTGTATTTGTGTGTGGTGAGAGGTCAAAGGCCTTGTAGCTAAGAGAGTTAGGTTTCCTGTCTTTAACTGCTGCTGCTGAATATTCAGCTGTTGAATGGGACAGGAAGGTATTAACAATCCAAGTGACTAGTGACTGAGACAGCCCAAGGAGTAGTGAGCTACAGAACTTATTCGGAATTTCATGTGCTTGATGGTTTATATATTGATTGTGTGAATAAGCAGGAGGCTAATGGTGTCCTTGAGGGATTACCTGAGGAAAGTACTTTTTTTATGAAATGACATTTGAAATTGGTCCTGGATGAGTAAATTCAAGGCTATGGATAATGAAGGAATTTAAAAGACTTTGAAAACAGCAAGGAGCAAAAGGAAGAAGAAATTTCCAGGGGAGGTAAAAATGTGTGGATAGTAGCTAATGTACTAGCCAGGCAAACTGAAAGAGGTACTTTATAGAAGTACCACTCCTCAAGGCCAAGGCAGAAGCAGAGCTTGGACAATAAAGAAGATTTTTGTTTGAAGAACAGACAGAATGTTTTCTGCACTGAAGGACTATGACAATTAAAAGACGGAACCCAATGTAGTAAAGGTGTACGTAGTCAGCTCAGACTGAGTAACTTTGGAATTAACTGCAAAAAGACTTCAGGAATTTCTTTCTGTCAGAAGTATGCAAACTGTCAGAAAGTTCTTTCCTAAGCTAGACTCAGAAAGATATTAGAAATCAGAAAGATATTAGAAATCAGAAAGATATTAGAAATCAATGGAGAACCTACACTAAAAGAAAAAACTCCTAATAGGAGAAAAACTAATGAGCAAATAAACCCGGCTTTTGCAAGTTAGGCAATACTTGTATTGCCATGCAAAAAGAATTGTGCTGGAAGTCCATCTAAGTTAGAACTGGGAAATGTTATTAAAATGAAAAGAGAAAAAAGATTTGCTTAAGTATAGGAAACTTAGCTCAAGGAACTTTTGTCCAAAATTAGGTCTCTTAGTGGTACCAAAAAAATAGAAGTGTTATGCACAGGCAGAGCTAGCGCCAGAATTTATTTAATCTGTCGGAATGAAAACTGGACTGGATGTAAGAATGCTGTCTGCAAATTTGTCTGTGTGGGAAGGCACTGAAGAGGAATAAAAGTTCAGTCTGGAAACTAGAGGAAAGTTTCTGACCATGAAGGCTGTGAGATTCTGGAAGGGCCTTCCAGTGAGAATAAGGTGGAGCTGGCACAGTTTATGGATGAGATTATCAGACATAGTTATCTATGACAGCAGGAATTTTCACTTGGTGATCTGGGAGTTTCCTTCCACAGCTATGTTACCTTTAATTTGAGGGCTAACATAGCAAATCTTTCTGCTAAGGAAGGGAAAGACAACTAGGAGGAAAAAAGTGGAAAGAAAATGTTAGCTTGCATAATAACATGGATGGTAAGTATGACAGTGGTTTTGATGGTTTATGTGTATAATTATTATATCTGGCTTATTATTCACCAAGATTTGTGGGGTCTATGTAGTTTCAAATCTCCCTGCTTTAGTTACAATTCATCTGTGGTTTATGGCATAATATTTCTTTGGCTAGAAATGAAAATAGAAATGTCTCAAGAAAACAATGAGTATTTTTCTTTCATGAGATGAAAATACTTAGGTTAAGGATAGGCAAAGCAGAACAATTCAAATACAGTCTCTTGTAATAGCCTACCAAATCTTCACCTCAAAATTGAATTGAATTCAATTCTCTTTCTCTTTTCCCTTGGCTGAAGGATTTACAGGAGTCTTTTAGAAGAGCATTGGTCTGCAGTTCTCTTTTTCAGTTCTCTTACTTCTTCTACATGTCACCTATTCTAGTGAAAATAGTACGGTGATTGGAAGAAATTTCTTCTCTGTCTGAAAACAGATGCAGAAATGCCAATGTTTCATCTGTGGGATAGATCACTAAAGGTTTGTTACTAATGATTGCAACATAGAATAGACATATGTTTTGAAAATACATTGTTAGAGCCACCAAGCTATATGGGATATGGATGAACAGTAATTTAAGCGGACCTGTGGTGTGAAGCAGCAGCTCTATTACTGTCTGAAGAGAATGTTTTCAAAGTCACTTGTGAATAAACAGGTGGATGAACTTCAAACAGAGCATCCTCTGCAAGAAAGAGGATGAAATGGATTTTGACAAGATTCCCCAGCAACCTTAGATGGCAGTCAGTTGCTTTCAACAGGCTACATAACATTTGCAGCTATTTAGAGATGCAGCCCTGCATACACAAAAGGTAGGAAAATGTGGTTTGTAGTAGAACAGGTGCTGCTAATAATGCAAGTGATGAACTGAAATGACCAATGGATATTAAGTTTTTAAAGTTTCTCTAGTCCCCTCTGGCTATGCTACCTATTACAGGCCTGGTTTGATTTCACACCAGAGTATATCATGATTCAATGGGAACCGTACAAGTTAAACCAATATAAATTCAAATCAGACCATGTGTGCTTCTGGGAAAAAATGGGATAGGATGTAAAACTTTTGGTCATGTGTTGTACTTTTTTTTTTTTTACAATAAAAATTTTGTGATTTTTAAATTTATGTAAAAAAAAAAAAAAAAAACCCTAAAAATAAATTAGAAGTAGCTTCTTATATTAAGGCAATTGTAGTGTTTCTGAATTGCTGTTGAAACTAGATTTCTGATTCTATTCAAATGCTAGTTCAAAATCAGTAATTTCAAATATACGGTATCTTTACAGTTCCGGTGTTTTGATTTCTGTAACATAAATACTAATGTCTACCAGAAATGTAAGACGTGAAACACGAAGTTGTTAAGAGAGAAGTAGCTGTGAGAAAAACAAACAAACCAAAAAACAAACAAAAAAAAAAAAAACACAAAAACACAAAAAACAAACCAAAAAAAGGAGAAATGTCCCAACCTTTTAACTCTTTCCAGCACTGGAAGTGAAATATGAAAGCAAAGCCTAAATGGTATGTCCTTTTCATTCAAATTCTTCCAACCCTCTACATGTCATACGCAGAATTTAACAAATGAAAACCCCTTCACCTTCCACCCACATCCTTGGCCTCTTTCTGACACAAGGTATGTCATACAGGATGCATTTCTTAAGAAGTCAACAACTATTTTCCTATGAAGACAGGCTGAGAGAGTGGGGGTTGTTAAGCCTAGAGGAGAGAAGGCTCATGGAAGACTTTGTAACAGCCTTCCAGAAACTAAAGTGGGCCTAAAATATATCTGGAGAGGGATTTTTTACAAGAGCATTTAGTGACAGAACAAGAGGAATGGCTTTAAGCTGAAAGAGAACAGATTTAGATTAAATATCAGGAAAAAAGAAAATCTTCACTAAGAGGGTGCTGAGGCCCTGGCACAGGTTGCCCAGAGAAGTTGTGGCTGTCCCATCCCTGGCAGTATTCAAGGCCAGGCTGGATGGGGCTTTGAGCAACTTGGTCTAGTGGAAGGTCTTCCTGCCCATGGCAGGGGGGCTGGAACTGGATGATCTTTAAGGTCTCTTCCAACCCAAACCATTCTCTGATTCTATGATAAGAGAAGTTTCTTCTCAGTCTCTGATGAACAGTGTTATCTGCACCTGTTGGATACAATGGACATAGCTTCACTAAAGAGAATTTCCAAATACATACAGAGCAGAAAGCAAGAGAGATCTAGGAGCACCAGCCAATGTAGGACTGGCTAAATACCCTCCTTTAACTGCAGGAGGATGGGAATCAGTAAAAACTAGCATTCTGCTCTAGAAAATGCTATTATCCATTGCACTTTGCAGCAGCAATGGCAGCAGGCTGCTGCTTCTCAAGGGATCAGAGCCCAAGCTGACAGTCCTCCCTCCAGTCTGAAAGGAAAAATCACGTATTGCTATCTGTCTTGACCGCACGCATGATTTTTTTACCTGGAGCTGCCTTAAGTACAGATGCTGACTTGAACCAGCACAGGGAATGAGTTCAGCTTCAGGTCAACAGCATTATTTCTTTTATGATAAAAGCCTGGTATTCCTACATCTGAGGTTTATGTATGCCATCACGCCTGCTGCTAGATATTTCAGGGATTGTGTATATAGCAGACAGTATGATTTGCATGAGGAATGCCCTAGTAATGTCACTCTGTTCCTAGCTGAGGTCTGTGTATGTCTTGGTTCTTTGTTTAGCAAAGAGGCTGTTCTGTGACTTCATCAAAATGCAGGAGGATAAAATTAAGGTTGCTGAGGATTTACTGAAGCTGTGATTTTTACTATCACTTAATAGTAAAGAACCATGTGCTATTGCCACCACCAGTGCTGCATTTAAGTGTTCTGCTATTGATCCTTCTCTCATAATCTGCACACCATTGGCTGTCTAGTCACTGCCCCTCACACACCAGCAATTGCATGCCAGCTCAGTGTGCTTACAGCTCCCTGCACAGCAGAATGTTGACTACTGTGTTTTAGTTAAAGAGGCACAGCTATTTATCTGTTGGTTGGGAGTAGCTATGCCATGTGAAGTTGAGTAGGGAGTAGCTTTGAAGAAGGTGAAGCCTCCTACACAGAGAAATGGCTGATGGCAATGTGTACTTCTTAACACATCCAACAAATACATGTACAACCCTGGGCTTTTATGACTCCTGCTTTCCCCTGACCTGAAAATAACTGAAGAAGTTAGCAAAGCAAAATTTTTGAACTAAGCTAATGAAATCATGGAAAGTAGCAATAATGAGAAGTTTAACTTTCTACTGCCTACTTGCTTCTCTCATAAACTAACCTTTTTACAGCATGTTTTCTTCATTATCGTTTTGTGTTTCATAGAACCAAATGTCACCTCCACTCTAGGATGGTTTTCTGTCTGAATAACCTTGCAGAAAAAGGAAACCTGCTTTTTTTTTTTTTTTTTTTTTTCTTTCTAAAATTGCCTATACCCTCTTGAGAACAATCATCTTCCGTA
>JBAFWW010047085.1:3493-26050 GCA_036873685.1 Agapornis canus | reverse complement strand
CCCATGGCAGAGGGGTTGGAACTGGATGCTCTTAAGGTCCTTTCCAACCACAACCGTTCTGTGATTCAATGACTCTATGTGCTGTTTTTCTGATGGACACATCACTTTAGAAGGAGAGTGTCCTGGATCTCAGAGCTGGTAACAATGTCTCCAGAGAAACTCTTCTCTGGCATGGCTGAGGCAAAGTCCCTCTCACAGCTGCTGTAAAGAATGTTTACCATTTGTGCCACTTTATTCACTTACAGTATCACCCCTCATGGATTAGGAGGAGATGGGGATGATGATCGAAATGTTCAAACTTGGTTTCTCAGGAAGGATTTCTGCAGGTATGACTGCTAATGCACCCTCCCAGCTGAAGGGAAAATCAGTGACTCTACAAGACCCTTATGCCATCTGTAATGGTTTGATGTGGATGTGAGTATACCTTGATTCCACTGCCTCAGGGAAACACCTTTGCTTTGGACACAACAGCTCTCCAAAGGCATGCAACAGTCATAGTAAGGGTAACTTCTTTCCTATTTAATACTACCTTTTTTTCTTCTCTTATGTAGCATAAAAGAGTAAAATTCAGCAGTTAAGAGTAGTTTAGAGTGGTTAAAGAATAAAGTATCAGCAGTTTGTAACAAAGTCTTACACAAGGCTGTGAGCAGTGAAAGTAGCTTGCTAAACTTACTGTAATTGTCACCTGGCTACTTTGAGGTAAATCTGACAATAAGCAGAAATATATGCGACAGTGAGCATTGGAGCTGGTTGGTTCATTTCCTGGCAGTCCAAAGGAGTCTTCTGGTCCTCTTCCAAACTGCTCTCACTGCAATCTGTTTGATAAAAAGGAAGCCAACAAATTAGATGAAGCAAAAGTGTGTGTAAGAATGCAGTCTAATTGCTTCATTTTTGTACTTCATTTGTTAATCTTCCTGTCTTCTGGAGTATTCTTCTGCAGCCTGTTTATTTCCTTTCCTATACCAGCTCTTATTCGTCTTGTAGTTCACGTGCTTGTGGACACTACAGGTTCTCTTGAAATCCATGTGTGTTACTTTGAATACTTTGGGAGCTTCATCTTCTACTGTAGGAGTGACCCACTGCCTCTTAGGAGTGTCCTAGGAGTCAGTGTTCTCCTGCCATGAATTGACTCAAGAGGCAAGAGTGCAGCTCCGCTCCCCTCTTGCTCTGGTGTGAGCTCCCCTTGCTCCCAGGGCAGACAGCTCACTCTGTGGCCCCAGACAGCTTTATGGTTGATCAGGCAGCTGGCTGCACTCCCGTGGTTGGAGCAGTACTGGGGAAGGACAGCAGCAGAGAACAGGCAGGAGCTGCAGCCAGACTAGGAAAGAAGAACCACTCTGGCAGAGCCAGCCCAATGTAGCACCAGCTCAGCTCTGTGCACCCCTGTTTCCCTGCATGGTTCTATAAATATATGTTGTAGGATTTTTTTGCTTTTTAATTATAGTTACTAATCAAAGAGAAACAATTAAAAATGTTATTGTATGCAGTCACAAGCTGACTTACCTTCCTTAATCATCTGAAAGATAAGCTTAAATTGCCTTTTCAAGTCAGTGGAAAGAAATATTTCTGGTGTCTGATGAATCTGATCTACCACTTGGAACACATACAAGGAAGCAACTTTTAACAGCGGGTAATGAACCTCTGGAACATGCTGCTGTTGGAGGGCACGTAGTGTCTGTGAGAACAAAAAGGGCTTAAATGTGCTAATGGGCAGGATGGATGTCACATGGACTAGAAAGGGTTGGATTTCACACCATACCTAATCCAGTAACCCTGGACACTGGTAGTGGCCTTAAGAAAGTGGCCAGAGTTTTTCCTAGCACCATTCTGTATTACTGGTACTGCAAAGAAAGCATTGGACCCAGAAGGACATTTCTTGTGTTCTGATACTGTCTATGGCCCCAGACATTGCTGCTCCATTTTCACCCAGCTCTGGACACTGCTTCCTCTTCTCTTTACACTCCCAGGTCCAACTGCACTGTACGTGTCACCCTAAAGATTTACAGTCTGGGGCATGAGGATGGAAAAATGAGAAAGGATGGACAGACCATACTAAAACACAGATCCTTCCTATTTTTTTGCCTTTTATTGCTAGGATACTTTCAGAGGATACTCTGCTTGGAGAAACATTTAGATGTTGTTTTAGTTATAGTTACAAAGGAATAATTTTTTGTTGAACTGATAACTGGGAAAGCTCTTCCTACCTGGCAGCCTTTAACATTGTCCTCTGCTCTGAATATCTCAGCCTTGAATATTTCTTCCAAACAGTTAATAAGCACAGCTCTGTGTAAAGGGCAAAGAGCCACTTAAGGGACACTCTTGTTTCATGGCCAAAACTGGAATAACCACAGCCAAACTGAAGAGGTCTATTTGGTTGGAGTGGAAATAAATCTGGAATAACCAGACCACAAAGACTGTACATGCCAGCCACAGCTCAAAGGTGCTGCAGTGTAGCTGGGTAACTCTTGTTGCTGCTGAAGAGCAAATTCTGCAGAAAGGGCAGGTTAAAGGGGTGGTATTTAACTCACCTACCTTGAAACATCAGCATGTTGGAGGAAGCCACCTGAGCTAGCTGCTTAGATTACTTTTTAAGTCAGTAGGAGAAATAGGTGCTTCTGCGTTGTGATTTGCCTAAGGTACTTCACACTTCTCTGCTGGCTTGAGACTTACTGGGATGCAGACGTCTCAGGGGTGCCTACAGTTTAGCCAGAGAAATCCCTACCCCAGGTACTGAAGCCAACAGTGTAGGTTAAATATAGTGAAGAATTCCTGTCAAAGGTGGGGAGAATCAAGAGAAAATGGTCATGGAAAATGGAAACAAGATTCCTATCAGTGTTTTGAACTTGCCATTTTTAGGCAGCATTTCAGTTTCAAAGTAAACATATATAGTAAAAGGTTAATAAAAAGAGTGAAACAAATAACCTTACTGGGAAACAATGCTTTGTTTGCACTGAGTAATGCCTTTCATTTTAGTCCAGAGCTCACTTTTCTAATAACAATAATATAGTATTTAGGCTGAAGTGCTTGTGTGGACTTAATCACACAACCAGAAGGAAAAAAATCCATCCCAACCTATTGCTTGCTTCTAGATGCTGGTTTTCTTCCTGCAGTGGGAAATAGTTGAGGTTACAAGGGGAATTTTTCCTTTTTTTCTGTTTTACTTCTCCTGTTAAACACTGCCATGTTGGGAACCAAAGATCACCTACAAACCTATCTGCATGGAGTGTACTTGATTCCTCCCTTTCACCCTACTTTTATGTGTAGATGTTGTACTTGTCTGTACAAGAGCATGGCTCAAAGTGACAATGGTGAAGCTCTAGAAGGATTTTAACAGAGCTGAGATCAGCTGGTAACAGCAACTTTTCCCTGTGTTCTGATTCTGCCTATGCATGGAGACAGAGGTGTAGTGCAATCAAAGTCCTTGGCATATTTCGGATCCTGCTGACTTCCAACACAAAAAGCAATCTTTTGGTGGCACATTAAAATAAAAGTATGACCACATGCAGAAAATCAGTTTTGCTGATGTCCCATGAAATTAAACAGAAGAATCTTTCTTCTAGACTTTTTAGAATAAACACATTATGCCCTGGGGGAAAGATGAGGTTTATGGTGATTTTTTTGGCAGCTAAACATTTTTATGTGCAGCTTAGAAAAAATTTTCTTGACAGCCTCTTTATTAAAATCAATATATTTCTTGACACAATTTTTTACTGTGTTCTCTAGAAAGCAACTTCTTTCATGAATTCTGCTTTCTGGAAAGGAAAAAATAGAAGTATTTTCCATTATTTAGTTATTGCCAAACCCAGAAATACATTGATTTAGCAATGCTGCTTTGGTGTCTTGTCAAATTTTGTAGCTGAAATGTGTAGCTTTTGCTTTCTTTGCAAGCTGAGTTCCCTTGCTGGGCTCTCTCTTTCCTCACCATTCCCTACAAGGTCAGAGTCCCATAAGGCGTTTCCTCCCTGAATCTGAAGAGAGGAGGAAGAGAGTCACTGAGTCATAGTGGCTGTTGTGCGTATACGAATATGTGATATTAAAGCGAATTTGTAGGATGAGGAGCCTCAGCTTTATCAAGGTTGCTTTTGTGAACAAAGTATTTCATTCTTCACTGAAGTATGTAATTTTTTAACTGTTAGCTCAGAAGTATGAATCTTTCCCTTTTACTCCTAGCTCAATTTTCAGGTCACCATTTATAACAGGGGATTGTCTTACACTTCTAATAGTGGGGCGAGCAACACAGCCCTTTTCTGTGGCTGAAGAGAAACCTGTGGAAAAGATTATTCCTATCACACATCAGCAGTGATTCTTTCTGCTTACTAAAATGGTGAGTTGCCTTCATTTCTCTGTGAAGTAATGAAGAATAGCAACAGTTCTTAAATCCCCACAGGCCTTATGAGGTTTATACTGAAGTCTGGTGAGAGTCAGTCAGGGCAGCAGTCACTGCTACCAGTCAAAAACAGGAATACTTTGTAGGAAACAGGGCAGGGCCAATGCACTGCCATTTGTGATGGCCAGATGGACTTCAGCTCAACATAGAAAAGCCCAAAATGCATCTTAGTGCCTAATCTTGACTCCTCAAAAGCATCAGATGTTTTGCATTTACATGGATTAAATTTGATGATGTGACTCAACTCGCTTTTTAATTCCAAGTCTCTTCATGAATTAGTTAAAAAATATGAATTTACCTGTTCTTAATTTATGCCTCATGCTGCAAAGTTTTGATGTTTTGGGAAGTCTTTGGGAGGAAGGGGTAGTTTTCATCCAGTTAATCTGACTTAATTCCAGGTGGAGGGTATCAAGGTTCAGTTTCTTAATATTGTTATAGTTGCTCTAAAGTTAACAAATGCCCTTAGTAAAGAGTACCATTCTTTTGGTGGGAAACTAGCAGTATTTGTGGATAACCCAGAGAGGTTTGCCAAGTGCTTCTACTTTTTGTACTTGTCTAATTAAGGAAATTAAGGTGTGTTATTTCTACATGACTGAAGTAAAGAGACCACTCAATATATTATGAACATTCTTGCCTGTTTCTCTCTAGTCTGATGAATCTTATAGATGCTTTTGACTGTATTATTTGTTATCTACCAGTTGTCTTTTCAGTGTTTTATTACAGTTTGACAGACTAAACAGCTGTTTAAGTACAAGTATATGTTTTTCTTGGTCTTTGTTCAGAGTTGCTTCAGGTCTTGTGAAACACTGATTTCCAGCTGGGAGGCAAAGCAGTTTGAAATGTCTGCAGCAGACAGCTAAGGATACAGTTTAATTAGCCTACTTTGATCTTTTCTATGGTGGCTGATGATTTACTACAGCTTGCAGCATGGTGAGGCAATTATATTCATGGTCATTATGACAGCATCCTTTGAGCCAGAGTTACCGTAGAAGTAAGATAAATTATAACGGGATTTTGAGGGGCCCAGAAGCCAAGATAAAGTAATGTTATATTCAGAAGAGAGCAATAAAGGAGAGATTCATAATCAAAATATTAGGTGAAACTGTTGCAGCTGAGGTTAATAGCAAAACTCTTTGTAACTTTAGAGAAGAATTTATTTGTAGGGTATGCCAGACATACAGTAATTTGGGCAGTTTTCTGGAAGATCGTAACTATGTCCTCCTGCTTGGGCTGATGCCACTGTCAGCTCAAGATATGGTAGCAGTGCTATTCTCCGTTCTCTTCAGCATTATATTTGTCCTTATTCTAGAAGCACAGAAGCAGGCTATAGTAAGATACACTGATAGCTTTATTGTTTTTCTTTCTTTACCTTTAGTTGTTTGTTTAAAACGCTTCTCAAGTTATCATCCTCAGGTCCTGTGCTGCTACTCTGCCATGATGGGAGACATGTTTTAGGGGAATCCACGCAGCACAATGCAGTATGTCAGTGTTGTGCTTGTAAATTTTGTAAATATTATAACTTTGGTAACAGCTGTTGATATATGTCAAGAGAGACAATAAAACTGGCCACAGGCAGAGCACAGCTTTTGTCTGCTTATTGCCTGCGAGAACCTGCTCATCCTCATTCTGTCTCTTTCCTAGAGCCTTCCCTGGCATGGTGCTGTGTAGTTATCTTCACTGTTTCTAAATAAATCACCTGGTTTATATAACAGCTCTTCGGGGTTTCTCAGCAAGAAAAATTACACGGGTGAGTGTTTGCATGTTGTGTTAGTGCAACCTTGTTTGTTCTGCTTCTCCAGGAACCTGTGAAAGCCAAAGGGCAGATTTTGAGGGGTCAAACCTCAGTGCAGTATCTGGTTTGAAACAATAGCTAAGGCAAATGTCCAGGAAAAATTGCAAAAAGAGAAAAAATATGCATCAAATTCCCCTCCCACCCCCCAACATAATCTCCTAGCCTGAGGTAGGCTGTAGAGGTAGGGATTTTCTGCTAATAGCACTTTTATTAATGGACTTTTATTTCATGAATAAACCCCTTTTTCCAGCCCTGTTTTGACCTCATGTAAGCCATTCTTACTACACCTTCTCACTGCTCAGACCCATTGGACCTCTCTCCCTTTGGGAGAGGACTTTCCTGCCAGCTGAAGTTCTACCCCACCTGCCAGGGACCAACTCTTTACATGGTCTGGAGCATTCCTTTGCCATGAATACCAGAAGTGCTTGAAAAGAGGAGACTTATTTCTGAAGCTGAAAATACTGAAATGAATGGGCTATATAAGCCAATAAAGAGGACAATTGCAGTGGGTTTTTTTCTGGATTTTTATATATTCCTACTATTTGTACAAGTAATCAAATATTATAGCACAGTAGGGAAGAATGAAGAGGGAGCATGGGATGCTGAAAGTGAGAATTGGCCAGTGGGCTGCTCTGCGGCTTACAAGAGGGTGAGAACATGCCTTTACCCCCATAAGGGAGACAAGAGTACATGATTTAGTGCAGCTCCTGGCTTTGGTTTGGTTTTTGTTTCATCCAGCTTTTCTACAAGTTTCTCCATTAAAGCAGGTTGCAGGTGACTGCCAGACATCACCTTGGTGGCTGTGGTTTGGCCTGCTGTGCTGGTTTGGTCACTGCCTCAGTACTGATGCGCTAACACAAACTTCAGTATCTTGCAGCTTTTGCTGCAGTTGGACCCAGCTGTTTCCGTCCCCATCTCCATGAGCGTTGCCAGCAGCTCTCAGCAGAAGTGTTGGTTATGGGAAGGCTGGTCTCCTCCCTCCCTGCCTGCTGCTAATGGGCTGTCAGCTCCCCAGGTTGAGCCATTGCCTCTAACTTCAGAAGAGGGCTGGCCTCACCAAACACAATTTTCCCAGGAGCTGCTGCATTTTGTAGTTTCTTATCAGCATGAGACTCTGGCCTCTCTTAGTCGCTGATAACAGATGGTTTTGAGATATTTAAAGCTAAAGATTAAATGGCCATAAGGAATGAAATGCAGGAGGCTCACTGCTAGGGCAGTGGTGCAGCAGGTTTTCCTCTCCCACTGTTTGTGGTGGAACAGCTATATTACAAATTTTTTGGCTTCACCCATTGAACAGAAGAACCCTTCAGAACAAGGAAAAATCCAAAGCTTCTGTCTTTGATTTTGATTAAACGCCTGAGAGGAACCCTTTAACATTTCAGACCACATGAACCGTCATGGATTAAAACCTCCCCAGGTAGACGGGAGCTGCTAGAGCCGGCCCAGTCAGTGACCCTTGGATAATGAGGTCAAAAGGAGATTTCAGGGCCATATGTTTGCCCCTGCCCTAGGTGCTTTGAGGATGTGTAGACATGTGTCAAGGATACGTCAAAGCTCACAGACACTTCCATAAAGCTCAAGCTTTCCCAAAGAAACCCACTTACTAGGCACTTCTTTTCCATGTGTCGAAGCTGGGTTCAGGGTGGCAGCTCTGATGATGCTTGTGGAAGTCCTTTTATTTAAAAATGGATCCTTCCTGATCAGTTTTAAATGTTCTGCATTCTTTCTGTGGATCTTATAATTTAAAAGGTATAGTTTTAATATTACTACTACTACTACTAATATCATCATCATCCTCACCATCATCATAGAATCATAGAATTGTTAGGGTTGGAAAAGGTCATTACCATTATTGTGCTTTTATTGCAGCTCCTGGAAACTTCAGATGTTTGTAGTCAACATCTTATTTTCCTATCTGTTGATACAGATGAGTTGCTTGCTTTCTCAGTACAGAATTACTCTGCACTGAATTGTGTGGTTGCCCTTTTGTTTTCTTCTGGTGTTACTTTTGTCAGTCTTTAAAATGTCAGGAGCCCTCTGTGCACAAGGGTGGTATTCCTGTCTTGAGGGTGCTAAATACCTGTAAAATGAATCCTGTGATGTGGACAAGGGGACTCAGTGCACTCTGCAAGCAATCTGGATGCAAATCTCAGATTCACAGAAATGTCTCCATCACCTATGGCTTTATTTTTAAACACAGAGAATGCCTGTAAGAGACAGGATTTCCAAATGTACCCCACAATTAGCCTGAGTGCTTCAGGTATTAGAAAGGACTCAAGCCCCTAACTGCTCCTCATAGGAGTGGGAGGGGTGATTCATGCATCATTCTATACTTAATACCTCTTATCAGCTCTCTACACTGCTAAGTGTGCAGGTTTTTGAAGGTGTCCTCTGATGTGCCTAGATATACCCCAGCCCTAGAGGAGCTGCCTAAGTGCTCAGTATTCCTTTGGGGTATCACTCTGGGGATTGTGCTCTGACAGTGTGATGTTGCCCAGAAGGAGGGTGGTGGCACGTACCTACTTTCACAGTCTGGACCCAGCAACCCTTGCAGAACTGGTGTATAACTAGTTTTGAAGACCTTCCCTTTTACAAACAGCAAACCAGAGAAAGATTTAGAGGGATGAGGCTGTAGGTTTACATTGATGTTAGTGAGAATTTTGCCAGACTTGCCTGCAGGTGCGATATGAACTGTTGTGATTTTCATAAACGCACTCCACTCCTGCCTTGCTCCAATGACAGCTCTAATTTTTCATGCTTTCCTTGGAGACAGGGTGGTCCTCAGTGTCCTCCACACACTACTTGAAACCCAAAGATCTTCCTCCTACTCCTCTGTCTCTTTTGCAATTGGTAACCTTTGCAAAAGTCTTGCAGATAGATCAGTACCTTACAAACCCGCTGCCAAATATTAATCAGAGACTGAAACTCCTCACGCAGGTCCCAGTGAGAGAATGTGGACTTGCAATATAATAATAATAATTATTCTTCAAATTAGACTTTGCACTCTGCAGTTTTGCTCATTGCTTTGCCTGTCTGTTGGCTAAGTGCCTGAAATAACAAAGGCAGAGATTGTCTGCAAAGTGGTACTACGGCTTATTTAAATAACCATAAGTCATGGCTTTATTTCTTTTTCCTTTATAGTTTTCAAAGAAAATCTCTGAAGAACCCACTGGACTTGACCATATTTTACAGATCTGTTCGACTGCAGAAGAATAAACAAAAAACATCCATAGGAAGGTGTCGTGGGAATGGGTAACACTTACATGCCTGCAAGGTGACAAATTCTGGCTACTGTGTGTACATGAAAGGAGCAGGAAAAGTGAGCCTGGAGACCTGTCCAAAAGCAGTCACTGGAATGGGGCCAGGTGGTTTTTCTTGCTGCTTGGATAGCTCTGAAAGGGGAATAAAGTTCCTTCTGCTCCCTGCTTGGTGACTTGGGTTAGTTTGGGCCTTTCGTGTACCAAACACTGCTGGAGGGGAGCATGGTTGTAAACACAGGAAGGATGGGGAGAGGGGTACTCTGTAAGATGCTTCCATTCAGGTATATCTGGCTTTAGGAGGTGAACGTACCAGCCCACTAGGACAGTGCAGCCAGTAGTTTATTTTATGGGGTTCAGCATTCAAATAGAAGAACCTCTACCTAGTACCTTGCAGGTACCTGAAAGCACTAGGCTCTAAAGTTTTCTTCACAGAGGATTACTGTTATGGCTGAAGCATAAGCAGCCTTTTGGGTATCCAAAAACCTCTTCACACCAGGCCTACCTTACAGAAAATTTCCTCAATCACATCAATCTTTGTAGGTCCATCAGGCAGTTACCTTTATGTCAGATCTTTGCATCTTCTTCCACACACCATTTGGGAATTAGATATTGGCTGTCTGAGCATTCGGGAGAATTTTTGAGAACTTACATTATTTTTACTTTTTAAAGTATCCAAAGAAGAATAGGTGGTGTAATTACATTGTCTGTCTCTGTAATTCCTGAAACCGGGAGCTGAATTAATCCAGAGTTTATCTGGATCAAAGGAGAGTTCAGTCATGGCCTTTTCTGCTTGGTACCACCTGAGTAGCAAAGTGGCCTCCAGAGCACCCTCAGCAAATGCTGCTTCTTCCTGAAGAGTTGTTATAGAAAAAAAGGATATGGCACTGAGATTTAAGGTAGAAATACAGGTAGCGAACTCCTTAGCACATCAGTGAATATGAGTAGGTGAAATTAAGTACCTTAAGGCCTTTTTGACAAAAAATAGATGTAGAAACATGAGAAAGGGTATGATGATGGAAAGATAAAATATGGAGGTCAACTATCTCTTTTTTTATTTTCTTCTTCTTTTTTTGTGTTATATTCCAACTTCTCTTCTATGGCATATTCTCTTCTGATATAGGACAAACATCTTCCTGCATCTGCTACAGAGCTTCTGATTTTTCCAAGAAGATATAAAATCAACATCATCTAATGACTTGTACAGCCTGGGCTATTTCAGACAATGAACACTTGGCAGTTTAGCAGAGGTATTGGGGCCATAACTATTAGTGAATGAATTCAAGCCATGTTTTGGAAGTATTCCTACTTTCAATTGGCATTTGCTCTCCTGTCTGATTCTCTGCTCGAGCACTGTTGCATCTGAGCAAGGCATCAAGCTGTTACTGATTTTAAAGCTGGTTCCATTTGGCACCAGTTGCACTTCAGCTGACTCCTGCAAACAAAATGTTTTTCAAAGCTTAATGGAAGTTTGGAATAAGTCTCCCATTCCCCACTGCCTGCCCTTTGGAAGTAAAAACCCTGCTCTATTTCCCCTTACCTGACTGTGCACAGGCTTCATTGCTTCTGGATTTGACAGGGGTTTCCTACATGTGATTCCATGTGTGGGTTGCCTTTCAAATTTTTTTCCCTGCTATTGGATAGTCTCCCAGTTCTGAAATAATCAGAAAGACTTGACTTGTCATACTCATTTATTTATTTGTCAGGATATTTTTATTTAGGCTAATAAATAGCTAGCTATGAAAAAATGCTGTGTGGCTCCTAGCAGCTGTGTTTTGGGTTGATGGTTTTGAGTGCTTGCTTTTGAAGTAAAAGAGGCTGTTTTATCTACATGCATAGATCTGAAAGCAAATGTCTGTGCTGAGTATCTGTATTTAAAATCCTGGCCATAATGTTTTTTTATTTCACACAGTCTAATAGATGGGCATATTCCAGATGGGGTTTGATGCCAGTGTCATGAGTCTCATGCTAAGCTCCTGATAAAATCTTGGCCTTATAATTACTTCATTCCAGCTTTGTTCCAACAAGGAAACCAGGAAATTGCTGCTGCTTTCAGAGCTTCAGTTTCTGCTAATTTTTCCATATCTTATGTGCTGTGTATTTTCCTGTAACCATTATCATAACAGCTTTTTATCAGGGTGAAAAGAACTCAATACGACAGCAATACAAACTAGAAACCTGTTTTACCCTGCTCAGCAGACAGCCCATGAGCTGCCACATGGACAGAGCTAATGGCAGTTTTGGCGTAGCTAGAAAGTGTTGTGCCATGGTGCAAAGGGGATGCATGTCATAAAGCTTTTTAAATCATGTCAAAATTTCTTAATAGTATTTATCTAGAAAATATTTGATAGAAGAAATCTAGAGAATGGATCCAGAAAGGCTGAGTTTGTAAGGTGCCACAATGTTCTGCTTTGCTGTGAGCTTTCAATGGAAGACTTCCAAAATCTACGGTTCAACCAATAACATGTGATTGCCTCCTGCTGAAGGTAGAAACTACTGGTTCTGCAACCAGCTTTTCTTCCTGATTTCCAGTAACTCAGACAGCGCTGCAGGCCAAATGGTCAAGGGCTGAGGAGCTATTTTAATGAGTATTTCAAGCGTGATGCTGAGCCAACCAATACAGGGATTCTCAAGGACTGGTGTGTCAGATGGAAATGTTCAAATCCTGAAGGAGTGGTGACTGCAAATATGTGGCAGCTTTGAAAGAGGTAGGCTGCTTGGAGAGACTGTGGAGTTTTCCATCCTTTAGAGATATTAAGAAATTGATTGGTGAGGGCTCTGAATCCAAATTTGAAGTTAGCCCTATTTTGGGCAGGGGTTTGGACTACATGATCTCCATGTGTCCCTTCCAACATAATGCATTCTATTAACCTACTTTTTTTATTTTTTTTTTTTTTTTTTTTTTTTTTTTTTAATTGTATGAGTGATTTCCTAGATTGCCTGGGTTGCAGCCCTGTCACTTTGGTCAGTAGTGCAGTGCCACCACAAAGCTACCATTAGAAAATATCGACAAATATTTCTCCATAATGGGTCCTAGAAAAGAAGATGTTGAAGTGGGAAGGGGAAGTGTGGAAGTGTTTGGAACTTGACAGTTTCAAGGAAGAGAAAATGTAACTGCAGGGAACAGACTTCTGGAGTTATGTCACAAGGTTAATTCTCTCATCTTTTCCCTATCACATCTCCCCTGTAGTCACCTTGATGCACAGCATCCATGATGTAAGCTAACCAGGGTCTTGGGGGAATGTCTGAGCTCAGTGTTTTTCCTATCATGTTTTCTCTGGCATTGGTAACCTAGGGCCATTCCTACAGCTGCTGTCTCCACTGGACCTCCATGCGGCAAATGCAACAGCTTAGTGCTTCAGGTCACAAGGGTTATTCGTTGCACGAACCAATAACAACTTTCTGAGCTTTTCCAAGGAAGAAAAGAGCAACTGGCTCTATTTGTATGGAAATGTTGACAATTACATTTGTCAGAAAGTCAGAAAGACTGTTGAGAGCTACTTTTTCCTGGTTACTTTCTCCTTGAGATTCATAGGTTATAAGGTTGGAAGGGACAATAGTGTTAATCGGGACCAATGTTCTATGTATCATGTCACATTCCCCAAATTCATTTTCATTTGTAGATTTCTTTTGGGAAAGGCAAATGGTTATGGAAATGCTTCTAGAAAAAAGAAAGCCGTAAACTCTGGGTTTAGCTATTCAACAGCTACTTGCCTTTCTGGTGAAAAATCTGTCTTTATTTTCTAACTTGTCTAGTAGACTTTGAGCTATTACAACTTTGTTCAACATCTGCAGAGG
Organism: Agapornis canus; assembly: GCA_036873685.1. Taxonomy (NCBI): domain Eukaryota; kingdom Metazoa; phylum Chordata; class Aves; order Psittaciformes; family Psittacidae; genus Agapornis; species Agapornis canus. The sequence continues at coordinate 12,816 of JBAFWW010047085.1, read as the reverse complement.
TTTACATCATCTGCTTTTGTTCCCCATAGAGGTAGTTATTAACTCAATTAAATCATCACTTTGATGAGCCAAACAGTTGACACTCGTGCATGATCCTACTGTCCCTTCACAGTTGCACCTAGTCAAGGTAGATGTCAGTCTGTCACTGCCTATATGGTTATATGGTGTAAGTCTCCTGTGTCACTCAGACTCCGTACCAAAGGCTTCTTCTACCTGTCTCCTTTTTTATTTTGTTTTACAAACTTGCATGCTCAATACATGCTTTTTTAAGATATTGTAATTGATTTCTTAAGATGCTCATAAAAAGCAGAGCTTATAGACATACTGTGGCTGCTTTTGTTCCTGTTGGTATCGGCATTTAGAGCAGTTGCAGCATCTATAGGAGGGTAAGGGAGCTAACAGGAGTGAACCCCTGCCTTTAAAGATATAAGTAAGTCCTGCTAAATTCCTTAAACATCCAGGCCTTGACCAAGCTCTACTCAGTTCTCATGACCATCATGTGAAGTGTCCATTGGTCTTTCTGAGGCACCTGGAAGTCCACAGTCTTTGGGAATCCCTGTTTGAGCTCATGGTGCTCATGCAAAGCAAAGCTGGCCAGGAACAAGGAGCCTTTCTTACTCAGGTCTGTGTTAGGACATGAGAAGTGTGGAGGTTATTTTTACAATGGCTTTCCAGATCCACTTTTTGTACTGCTTCCCAGTGGTAGGAATAATAAATTTATAACTATTTTCATTATTTTCACAGGAATCAACATAGCAAAATTTATGCCTTCCATGCAGTTACTTTAAATTTGCCTCCTGGTCTTGCTTAAATTTGCTTTTAGGCTTGGAGGAGATGAAGGGCACTTGCCTTTGCTCTACAGAGAAACACAAGGAAGAGGGAATTAAAAATAGGCAGACTGAGAAGTTATTACTTCGTTTGGGATGTAAGGGGTAGGGCTTGCATGTAGTCAGTGTAGGGGTTCACTCCTGCCTGAGCAAATCTGTGTAAGAGATAAGAGGGGTCCCAGCAGCAGAGAGCACAGTTCCTAGAGGCACAGACAGCTTCCAGAGAAATGGGCACACTTCAAAATGGTGCTTCTAACTTCTGGGTTATCTGTGTGGGTAAGCAAAATATGAAAGTATGTATAACAATATAAGTCTTTCCTACAAGGGAAAATAGAGGAGCTAATGGAAAGTAAAGTGTAGCTGTGGATAGGCTGTGTAACAGCGGACATTTTGTGAGCAATCTAGAGGCCCTGGTGTAAGGTAAGGCAGCCTGCCTGAGAACAGTCATGGAGTTGAGATAAAGTGAAGGCCTTGGATTAGGGAGTAAAAGAAACACCAGCTGTAAGAACTCAGAGGCAGGCAGAGGAGAGGGGGAGCTGAGAAGTTCTGGGGCTCGAGTTCCCAGGACAGTGTTATCCAATCCTAGCATTGTTAAGGGTTAAGGTGCCCAATCAACAATTGCCAAATCCATGTGGCTGTGCTAAGACTCTCTATATAACACTGACACTTTGTCTAATAAACTGGCATTCACTTGATCACGTTGATCGTCCCGGCGTTGTCCGTGACTCCCGCATCAACATCTTCCAACTCTGTTATCTTCCAATCCAAATCATAACAGTGACTTCTAAGTCAAAATAATTTCTGTACTCATAACTCTCACCATTTAATTGTGATCTGTTGTGTTTATTATGATATTAAAGTTTCTGCTCTGGAAAGTTTAGTCCACTGAATATATGAGAGTTTAATAATTTAAAAAGAAAACTTAGCATCTGTAAAAGCAAAAAGAATGAGTCATTTTGATTTTAAACACTAGTTTGAGTGGCGTGGGTGGATGGACATGGTTGAATTCTAAACATTTGAAATCAAGAGAGAACACATCAAAAGAGTTTTAGTTCTAATTTTTAAGCCTATCCCATGATTTATGGACATGGCTCACCATTTTCATCGTACTCCATTTCAGGTAATTTTCCACAGTCTCTGTTCCTGAAGGTCACTAGTGTCTCTGTGGACCCCTTTGCATACAGAGCCCCTTCCATTTTAGTAGACTTACATAGTGAACTGTTTATACTACCTTTTAAGATGGCCAAAGCCTTGCCGATGCTATCCTCTACCCCAGATTGTTTTTCTGATATTCTTAGTATGATCCCCAAGTAGTGTTAGGTAAAGGAAGGAAAGGAGAGAAAGGGGGCAGAGAAAGAGAAAAAAGAGTCTCAAAGTTTAGTTGTGGATCTGAACCTCCCTGAAGTTACCTGTGTTTGGGTCTGGGCTTCAGCACGGTTCTATTTCAGAATACATAGGAATCTAAAAAACAGAAGCAAAAAGTCCTTTTAAAATAAAATTACATTTAAAGCAGGGAAAAATTTAGAGCAATAAAATATGAATGAAATCTGATAAATGTGTCAAAAGACTTAGGACAAGATGCAGCACAATGAATTACTCCTAAGGCTTATAGCTATCTCAGTTCACATTCGGATTACCAAGAGGTAAGGATTTAGACATTGAAAGATCCATTCTAGAGAGCACCTGAATCTGAAGGGAAATTTGAGACCAGTACCAAATCAGGAAACACATGACTGATTTTGTCAAAAGACAAAAGACTGAATTTTCTTCTTTTTTTCTTTTTAATTTCTTAAATAACATTATTAAATAAGGTATGAACATAAGATATGAGCAGATACTTTTGTTCCACAGAGTCCCAGTTCCATAACTCTACTCTTCCATCCCAGGTTCTTGTTGCTCCCCACCCTTGACGGGTGACTATCTTTTAAAAGACTAGAGGGACGCATCAACTTAAAGCAGCATGATGCATGCTTTTTATGCCATTCTTCAGCTAGAGACTGCAGACAATAGTAATCTAAAAAGCTTCATGTTGTAAATGTAAATAGCTTTCCTTAATAGACTTTAGAGAATAAAAATGCTAAGAAGCACTTCTGAATTATGTAGTCCTGCACAGGACATTTGAAACAGCAGCTGACAGGAAGTGGTCTGTTCCAGAGGTAGACACGTGCATGAGGCCATCCTACTGCTACAGGTGATAGCACATGTTATAAGCCTTATCAAGGAGATATCATTTGTGGCAGCTGGTTAGTAATAACTAGACAGTCAATTCTTTCTATATATATTTAACAGAAAAAGGACTCCAGGATGCTCTACAACATGCTGAATGAATTATCGGCAGCAGAGCAGGCAAATAAGCCTTTAGGCTGTCAAACATCATAAAGGACTTGAGCATATTTACTTCTACCCCCCACTCTGTCTTATTTCTGGACAGGCTTAACTCCAGTTATAAATCATGTGTCTCCTTCTTTTTAGCTGAGACCATTCTCGCTTAATGTAGCTTGAATACAATTTTGCAAATTCAGACTTTAGGCTGCCTACCTCAAATGTAGAATCATAGAATGGTTTTGGTTGGAAAGAACCTTAAAATCATTGAATTCCAACCCCCTTCCTTCGGCAGGGAAGCCTCACACCAGACCACGTCACCCAATATGCCTGAAAGTAGCACAGCTCTTTGGCAAAAATTGAGGGCAAGATCTCTGAAGTTATTATTTGAGTAGAAAAAGTGAGTGTAGGTTTTGATAATTGTTTTAATCTTGCACTGAAGTATATAGCTCCTGGTGCTGCAGATTGCCACAGTGATAACCTTCAATGGTAATATGTAGTTAAGACTTCATTGCTGATGCAAGAGTAAAAAATTGTACCTTTTGTAGGACTAAAAGTTGTCTCTCGGCAGTCCTCAAATGTAACTGAAGTAAATACAATCAAACTTTGACTGACATGGTTTACTTACCACGGATATTTGATAAATCCCTACAGAAATATGAACATTCAAGCAATCCTATGTTCTAATGTTAGTTAATCCTAGTTAGTTAATCCTAGTTAGTTAATCCTAGTTCTAATGTCTAGGGATATCTACTATAGAATACAATTCTCTCAGGTGATTAACACTTTTTCTGCATCAAAACTCTTAATTTTAATCAAGACTTTTTCACATGTAGCAGATATTTTGCTACTACAGCAGGTTAAATGATACGATGCAAGTGCAAGTTACTGTATTTAGACCCTCCTTAAAAAAGTCTGTATTCAGAAACTACAAAACACTGTTAGACTTCACCTCTGAGATCACGTAAATGATGGTACAGTATCTAAAGAGCTAGGAATCAAGAGTAAAGATAGTTCCTTTATGACAAAATATATTTAAATCAGGTTTATCAAAATGAGAAAGCACTGAAAAAGCACTGCTCAATTTCCTGCAGCTTTGCATCGGAGTCTGGGTCCTAGTGCAGCTGGGATTCTGTTGTCTGTGGCTCACATGTTCATCTGCAACACTTAAGCTCTAAGTACAGGTCAGGGACCCAGGGTCTTGGCAAAGCATCTGAAAGCGGTCAGAGGTCTGCCTGAGGTGAGGCTCTGCAGGTTATCAGGGCTTTTGAACTTGGGATCTGAGCTGTATCTTGGGATGGGCAGCAAGGATCCCCGTCACTCTGGATCTGCTAACCTCAAGACTTTCAAATATTCTAGCTTATTTGTAACCCAACTAGAATGTCTCAGCACCTGTTTGTTGCGGGGCTTTTATTCCTTTTGACTCCAATTGGGTATTCGAAATAGCTTGGAAATTAGAAGCATTGGGAATTTCTTTTGAGATTGGAGGCTTTGGACTTCAGGTTCCCGCACTCCTGTTTTGTTTAAGCAAAGCATCTAGTTGGGAACTCTTACAATTCCTTCTATTCCTTCAAAATATAGATATCTTTCTCTCCTAGAAGGAAGAATTTTCTTGTAGGACAGGTAACAATTCAACCAGCTCTGCTCAGGATTCCTGCAACCTGGGTAGGAAGGCACAACTCTTTGTTTCAATTTCTTTATTTCTAAACCTAGACCTATAATAATCCTGCTTTTATTTAAAGTTTCTGGACCCAGCATCCTAGAGCTGAGCTAAATACTGCTTGTACAACATCCTGAGTGAGTCCACTGCAATACTTGTATGAATGTTTGAGGGTGAATGGAGGTCCAAATTTAGTCTGAACAACATGGAGATCTGATTTCCTTCAAACAGAAACCCCATTCAACCTGGCCTTGAACACCACCAGGGATGGGGCAGCCACAGCTTCTCTAGCAACCTGTGCTAGAGCCTCACCACCCTTAAAGGGAAGAACTTCTGCATAAGAGCTCATCTGTCTCCCATCTGGCAGGTTAAAGCCATTCCCCCTTGTCCTGTCCCTACAGGCTCTTGCCCAAAGCCCCTCTCCAGGTTTCTTGTAGCCCCTTTAGGCACTGGAAGCTACTCTAAAGTCTCCCTGGAGCCTTCTTTTCTCCAGGCTGAATAAACACATCTCTCTCAGGCTGACTCCAGAGCAGAGATGTCCCAGCCCTTGGAGCATCCTGATTATCCTAGATTTCTCTTGTCTTTTCTGCTCTCAACACAGAGATACCAAAGGAGCAGCAAAGCTTGCCCTACAAGGGAAGGCAAGTTAACAGCAAGGATCAAGCCAATAAATCAGGTCAACAAGGCAAGGCTAAGGCTGGCAAGGTACATGGTCGGTATGTCATACCTACAGTGTAGCTAAGGCAAGGACCAAGGGCCAGGGTATGAACTCAGGTACTGCTCTGAAGCCAAAAGGTGCACAGAGTTTTTCTCACAGCTTAGCTGGTTTCACAGAAGCCTGGTTCAAAGTGTACTGTAGCATGGCAGACCCCAAAGGATTGTGTTGGAAGAGCTTCACAGGAAGACTGAAGAAGATGGGTGAAGTCTGGCCAGGGCAATTAGACCCTGTTGGTTCACTCAGGGTTTTGACAAAGATCATCTCATGCTAAAACGGAGTTTGAATGCTTACAAAGATGGGCAATACCCCTGAATCAGTAAATTTCCGTGTTTCATCCATATATTTATTCCTATCAATGAGGGAAAATAAAATTAACTATTATGACTTTTAACTTCTGTATTAAATTTAAGTATTGTTTAAGATTCACTTAAGTTCCCATTTTAATTTATTAATTGCATATTTATCAGTTGGTATCTGGGGAGGGAACACTTTGTAGTTCTATTTCCTTCTTTCAGATACTTCTGACATGTCATTCCCAGCATCCCAATTCATCCAGGAATACATTCAGCATAACAGCCAGCTGAAAGACCTTATACTACTTCAATTAGAACTACTTCAAGTTGACCAGTTCAAGATGCTGTTCTCTCTGTTCACCTAGGACACCTAACATCAAGGAGCACTAAAGCTCAGAATTTTGCCCTCTTGTAGTTAACATTCATCAGAAATATCACTCAAAACACAGTTGTTCTTATAATTCTCTCTAGTTTGCTTCCTGTTTATTGCCTAAATAGACGCAAAATTAAGTGTAGAACAGGACACAGTATCAAGTAGGGTATTATTTGAGTAAGGAAAATAAATCTTTTCACAAAACAGTGATTAAAAGTATTCAAGAATTCTGTGCTGAATGGAGCTGAGCTAATAATGCATATAAATTTTGCTACACATTTCCGTTCATATTTTCAAATGGATTCCTCTATTCTTGTGTTTTCTCTCTTGTGTTCCTTTCCACATGTATTTGTGGATTTAAAGTGAACATTAATTCCCAAGTTGTGTATATGACAATGTGCAGAAGCAGAGGATTGTATTGATTGTGGGAGTACTGCTTGTACAAATGCTTGTGGCATCTCTGAGCAGAAAAAGCCACCGAATTACAAAGATCAGTGAGCAGGTCTTTGGTTTAAAGGTGAGTGGGTGCATACATATGTACCCTATTCAATTGTTATTTCTCTGTGTTCTGTTTCTTTCATACCACATTTGTAGAAATATGAATTTGTCTGAGTGCTATAAATAAGGAATTCTTGCTCTGTGGTGCTGTCTTTGGACAAATGTAAAAAGGCAAATGAGAAAAAAACAATGGAAACAATGGATGCTGGCAGCAAGTGGAGCCAGGGTTTGTGTCTATGAGATGTTAAACTGGCAGAATTGCAGCTAGGAAATTAAACAATGACTTGACTGGTTTTTGCCCGCTGACTCAAAACTGCATGTGAGGAGCTCCATCCAACCTCAGTGCAAGGCAGCTTTGGAACACAGGATTTCTATTGCAGATACAAGTCTTATATGTGTGATGTGGTGTCTAGAGTGATACCAGCAATATAGACTGTGGTGTAATTTGGTATTGTACATACTCAGAAGTGTGACTCCACTATGGTATCACCAAGTCATTTGTAGCTAGTTTTATCCTCTGTCTCCTCTGTCGAGGCATGGTGTAGTGTGAGGTGTCCCTGCCTGAGGCAGGGGGTTGGAATAAGATATCTTAAGGTCCATTCTAACCTCAACCATTTTATGAGCCTATGATTCAATTTCATTTAATTTAGGGTGCTTCCAAAGTAAAGCAAGCTAAACTGGAAAATAAGAGAGACATACCAGAAGAAGCAAAAGGTTTGTCAAGACAACTCAAAGGCTTTATCACCTCCCTACCTTATATTGTTGTAAGTTTTATACAGGCACTACCATCCTGAAAATGCCAGTTTTCCCACTGCGTGTTTCTTGGGTGCAGAACACCATTGTAGTGTTCCAACATTAATGTTATAGGAGGATCCCAGTAAATGCATGGAGTTTTCTATAAAGCTTTTGGCATTTTTACATGAACTTTTGAATTAACAATATAGCAATACTAACTAGTATCACATGGCAATATTAACTCATTGCATTATTAATTAGTTTTTCAAATTAAAGTGGTTTATTTTTAGAAATTATTTAATGAAAATAGGCAAACTGTATTTCATGCGTTTGATGTAGAAATTCTCCCAATTTTCCACTCTTTGCTCTGCCTTAACAAGAAGGATTTCAGCGCACCTCTAAGGAAAAGGTCAGAATATATTTTCTCTTCCTAATGACAGCCAGCAAGCCTCAACTCCTTACACTTTGTGGTAGTTAAGGGAAGTTCGATATTCAGCACAATGTGCCACAATGACATTTCTTATTAATGAAGGAGGAGAGGGTCCATAAGTAATATTTGCCTTTATTGTAGTTTAACCACAGCAGGCAACTAAGTACCACATAGCTGCTTCCTCACTGCTTGTGCCCCTCCAACCTTCTTGCTGGCAGGGCATGAAAAGCTCAGAAGTCCTTAGTATAAAACCTACTTAACTGCAACTGAAACATCAGTGATTCTCCTGCTAAATCGAAAACATGGCACTGTACCAGCTGCTAGGAAGAAAAATAACTCTGTCCCAGCTGAAATCAGGGCAGCCTCTTGGCAACTTTATTCCCATGATAATATCCTTTTAATTCTGGGGTTGTGTGCAGCTGAAAGAACCCCTTGGGTATCCTCTGTACTTTCAAAAGTGTTTTCTGGAGAAAATATCTAAATAAGTAAATAACCAAAGTAAAAATGCAGAAAAAAGTGACATTAAATAATTAATGCATTCACTTGACTGTAACGAAAGCAGAAAAGATAGCTTAACGGTTGCAAGAGAATCACAAATTGAGAATACTGCCCCATGGATTCTCTTCTAACTCTGTATAATTACACTAATCCCCTGAAGAGATCCAGGAAGAGCACCTAACATTTCAGTTCTTATTCAAATAATAGAAGAACTACTCTCCTGAAGTTCTGAATCCATACGGCTTCCTGAAGAAGGCAGTTTTTGGTTTGCTTGACATCTTTGAAAATCAGAAATATTTTGTATAATGCTCTTTTGTACTGCAAAAAGGGAGACCTTTTAAAACCTATCATTTGTCTTGACTTCAAAGCTATTATTTGTCACCTTTTTCAGAAATGTTCAACACCTGTTAAGGGAAAAGGGATGAGATTCATGTCTAAAGGTGTCCCCAAAGAAAGGACCAATTCAAAGTGCATTCTCTTGTGCTCAAGGACATTCTGTACAAGGTTTTGCAGCCTGCGACCTTGGTCTCCCACTTGCCTGTGCAGTCTGTGGCCCTGGGATTCCTTTGATAGAAACCAGGGCAGCAGGAAAGAGGAGGCTAAGTGGCATATTTCTGGGTCCCCTTCTAATAGAAGTTTGGGAACCGGCTGCTGCATGATCCCAGACTTCCTTGCCATGAAGCACCATAGGAGCTCTGAGGCTGGAAATACTGTCATGTATTTACAATTACTCAGAGCAGGAAATCCCAATCCCCAAAGGCTGTATGCTAAAACACTGCATTAGCTTAAATGGGAGCGACGGTTTTTGTCAGCTGTAGAAGGTATTTGCCAAAGTAAACCACATAACAGTCTTCCAGTACCTAAAGGCTGCCTACATGAAATCTGGAGAAGGGCTTTTGACAAGGGCCTATGGGGACAGGATAAGGGGGAATGGCTTTAACCTGACAGAGGGGAGATTGAGATGAGCTC
>JBAFWW010047084.1:63089-90954 GCA_036873685.1 Agapornis canus | reverse complement strand
CCAACTTTTAAGCTGTTATAGAAATATTTACCACTTCATGAGAAAAAATTAATTAGGTATTCCTGGGTATTTCAAACTAACTTACTATTTTCATATCATCCTGTTAGTTCATCTTCACAAATCCAGTTCCAGTGTGAAATATCATTACCAAATGTGTTTTTCCAAACTGCTGTCAGAATTGCTATGCTTTCATTAATCAAAAGAAACAAACCAAAACTTAACAAAACTGGCTACATAATACACAGTATTATTGCATAGCTGAAACTTTTTTTTATCTCTGCTGCAAATATTGCTTTCTCTAATGATTCCTACTCAACATTTAAAAAAAAAATTAAACATTTAAAAAACATTTAATAAACAAAACCACCAAAGTAAAAAAATTACAAACCCTCTTCTGTGTTACATTGCTGAAAGTTTTGGCCACTCATTTATATCAGTTCCAGTGAATTTCCAGTGAAGGTACTGGACTTCCATGGTATAGCATGAAAGAGTACAATCACTAGGATGCATGATGGTAGAGCTGATTCATATAAATGAGAAAGTAAAGTAAAAAAACCCAAAAAACCAACAAAACAAAACCCATCATTGCCTCTAGGTTTGTCAGAGCAATGAGCCAATAACCTGTCATACTTTTTAAGGCAACTTAGAATCTTACTAATATTTCAGATCTCAAATTGTCAAAATATTTTAATACATACTAGGTAAAATTGACCCACTGAACAATTCCATAAGCCTTAAGTCACTTAAAACTATGCTATTCCATGCACTTACTGTGATACAGAAAGCTCCTAATGCAAGTCTTGTCACCGAAATTAAGTAAGACATTAAATCTTTTACTGTATTGTTACTTTAAAAATAGATAGATCTTAAGTTTGCTGTACTTTGTGCATGCTCAAAATACATTGTGAAGTTTGCAAAGATTTTCTTAACAATATGTGGCATGGTTTTAAACTAGGCAAAGTAACTCAAGAAAGGTTAGAACTCAAAATAACATCCAAACTCTAATGTTATAATAAATAACAGAAACAAATTTATACTGAAGGGTAAGACTAGAGAGCTGAACTTACTATGAACTTATTTTAATGAAACGTCAACTCAGGAAAAAAAAAAAAGCCAGACTAATGTGACTTTGTTTTCTTGATGTCCCATGTGAAATAAACTTTGAGTATGAGTATGTTTGAAACAGCAAATGTACATATTATACACAGGAAGCATGGATATTTGTGGACGTGAGATAAGCAATGATTGAGAAAATCTTGAAAAAATGCATTTTTAAGAAAAACCACACTAAACACAGCCAATTAAAACATAACTACATGTCTTAGTAGCAAAATAATATGACCTCTTGCCATTAGAGCATTTTAAAATCTTCCATTCCTGCAGAATCCCTCTTTCCTCAATATGATGAGGTATTTTGTTTCCAAATAATCATTAGCCTAACATCTTTTAAACTGTTGCAAAGAAACTACTCATGTTGCTCTTAACCTACTAGCAGAGAAATGCTGCAAAACTGATGAGCCCTTGCTGAGAGGCAGAGATTTGGCATTTTTCAGTCTAAATGCATCAAAAGAAGCATTCTTAGAGAAGTCAGGGCAAGAGGGGAAGAGTGTCAATCTACAACTCCATTGTCAGAGTTGGGAGCACAACAGTGTAAAGAAAGGGGCGGGAGGGAAAGAAAGAACACGACAGAACAAAGAGGTGTCCAGGCCTGCTGTGGCTTGTGCTGAGAACTGAGGTGTTATAAATTAACAAATAAACCAGGATAGGACAAGCTGTTACCCAAGCTTCTACAGTATCTGAGCAGAGATGAATATGTGCCTTGACATGTGAAATAAATCACCATAATAAGCAAATCTGAATGCAGCATAGCTTTAAAATATTTGCAAATGCTACATCCACTCCATCCATTGTTCCTCAATTTCCAAAATTCACCTGTTTTCTTCAAACCAGATTTTATCTGCAAACAGCAGCTGGTTTGGGCCAAATGCAACAAACATTTTTCACTGTATTTGGTTTGTTGCCATTCTATTTTATTCTTTCACCAGATAACATGGAAACAGACATCCTGAAAGCTGTGACAGCTATTTAAACAATAATAGATGAATAGAGGTAGCCACTCTCTTGTCTTTGTTCCTAAAAGCAAGTAGGATAAGTTCAGACTGGTCACCAATCAAATTGGAGAATACTGATATTGCCAGGATGTGAAAGCAAGCGATAAAAAGAAAAAAAACAACAAAAAGCAAAAACCCAAAAGTATACTGATTATTGTGTTTGTGTAAGCATTTAATGTTTTATTGTAATGCATCTTGACGCTTTGCTGTTCTCTGTAAAATATTTGACATGTGTTTGCTCCTAAAACAGGCTCATTCTTACCATTTGAATGATGAAAGAGGATCCTGTTTACACTTTTTGCTAACATAAATCTGGTGCATACATTTTTGTAGAAACAATCTATTCTATTTGGCTTAATACAATTTCAGTTCATGTTGTCAAACACCCTTTAGTACCCATTTTTTTTATATTTCACCTTCCTCAGAGTTAGAAGTTTCAGGTGTGAGAAGCTCCTCTATTTTAATTAATCAGTAATTGTTGATTTTATATTAGCACAAAAGAACAGAGGGTCCCATACCCTGAACTGAAACATTTAACAACCTGAGGCATATTAAAAATAAACAAATAAATAAAAAAAAATCCTCTTCTTCAATTCCAGTATCATTTGCCTGCTTTAGAGATTTGGTCATTCAAGATTCACCCTGCACATAACTAGGGGCAACACGAGATGTCTGTGAAGGTTGTTACAAGCTGTGAAAAGAATGTACTGAAACTAACTCTTATAAAAACATTGGGGTTTTTTCAATCTACATTTTAATTTCTTCTTTTTATGCTAAAAATAGTTCTCCAGTAAATAAAAATATTTACTGCTGGAAATCAGGGAAAGTATAAAATACAAAATATGTAAAATATAGACTATAAAACTAGGCTGGCTTTCTAGTTGTTGTTTCTGTGGCATTTAAAAGAGGTTGGTGCTCTCACAGTTAACAGTACTATTGCAAATGCTGTCCACTGAGCTGTTCTATTTCTTGGCTTGGTATGTTTACCTAAGGACTTTACCTAAGAATATTAGGTAAATATGTAATATTTATAATATATAAATAGAATATTCTTTACCTAAGAATAGTAACTCACCAATAATGAAATACAACTAAAAGATTGGAATCTTACATGGAAAGGACCATGGCTATTAAGATTATGTTTCTTGGATGTGAATATTGCATGTGATGGCTTTATACCCAGCTTTCTACATATATTTGTGCAAAACAGGTCTTATAGAACTCACCCATCTGTGTAACACTTTCACCATTATGGACTGACCATTTCCATAAGTGGCATGGCTTCAAAATATGCACAGTTTCATTTCATGTAAAGGACTACACAAGAGCACAGGTATGTAAGAACATAGTTATATATGTCCACTTCAGAGGTAGGTTTAGATGCAGGACTTGCCCATCAACAGCAATACTCATTTACTAACAATTCTGTTTGATTTTAACCACTGAAAATACAATATTCTAGCTTGATGGCTGTCTTTTTTTGAAAGAGATTTCCAATTGATACATTTCCCCTATTTCTTTAATTCTTTTTGAAGAAAATGTGGTCCCTGCAGATCATTCATCATTGCTGCACAGGGTCATTGAGCATACTGCAGTTGGAGTTGTTTCCATAATGGCAAATAAGAGCCAGATGAACAAGCACCCATTGAACACAAGGGTAAGGACCTCTCTTTCTCCCCAATTCAGTGATATCCCTTCTATGCTGATACCCTGTAAGCCAGTTTATCTCTAAACACAGAGGGGAAAAAAAAGGAATATGTTGCTGCACAGAGGTGGGACGTGGTGGTTTGGGAAAAGGGATGACTTGACAAGGAGACAGGGACTAATCAAGAAGTGAGGGAACACTTTGCTGAGAAAATAGGAAAGGACACTCAAGGTGGCTGAGCACTTTGGAAAGGGATAATAGCATTGGGATTATGTGGTGAAGGAGGGAAGAAAGAGTGCCCAGGAGCAAGATATTTATACTGACTCAGCAAGAAATAAACAAAACATCCAAAGTTTCTTTTCAGCAGCATATTTTGAACAAGTAATTCTGCAGTACTTCAAGAACTGGTTTTCAATGTAAATTAAATTTATAGTTGTCAACATCAAAAATATAAAATTGTGTTCTTTAAAGATCACAAAGTGTTTTAATTTTGTTAAGGAATTACTGGAATAACATCACTATAGATACATGGAAAGAGTTGCAAAATATATCCAAAAAGCAAAAATGTAATTAGTGGTGATGTTCCAGCTGTGAGGATTTCTTCAGCCTTTTTGGACTAGATCAAGTTGAGTTTATTCTTCACTTTACATGTCCCTACGAGGGCCTCAGAGTCAATCAGCACAACTTATCTAATTTTCTCTTTCAATAAAAGGATTATTTTAAGAACCTTTATCTTATTTTGCAGCCTATTACTGATTAGGGCTGGGTCAAGCAGCATTTGATTTATTTTTTCTAAGGATTTCACAATATTTCAGAATAAATTGTAGTTCCTATTTTTAAACAAATGTATTTTGCCATGCAATAAAAGTTAAAATGCCCGGGATATTTCCACTTACGCACTTTAGCATCATAATGCCACATAAGATGAGAAACAAAATTATATGGAAATTTTTCTCTGTCCCCATAATAAAAATTACCCTGTTCACTCACTGAATTTTTCATTCAGTTTTTTGAAGTGCATGAAAGGGAAGAAATGATTCAGTATATATCTGTTAATTATAAATTACTATTTTCTTGAATACTTGACAGTAACTTATACTAATTCTGAAGAAATATAAATTCCTAAAGATAAAATGAAGTTAGAAAGGTACACTAAATATATTATTACACTTTTAACAGTATATTGGTATAAATACAGGGCACTATAATATGACCTGCAGTACTTAATTATGAGAACTAGGTACATTATTTCTTTTTCAAAGATCTTTACATGCTACTGGCAGGGGCTGGATGCAGATTACGACCATCTGTTCTTTGGATGCTGAAAAAGTATAAAGGTATTTTGCTGGTTTATGTCAAATGTCCCAATTAGTACTTTGGTAGCTCCACTCCATCAGACAGGCAATACAGAGTACTAAAAAGAATGTTTCTCGGCTTTGTAGCAAAGGGAATCTTGTATATGCACAGGTGTATGTGGAATATGTGTATATGTTCCTCTACAGGTTCATTTTGAGGGTTTTTTTAGTCATGCTGAAGGGTGTCCATAATCATCTATGTAGTAAAGAGATACATATCTGTTTAGGAAATCAAAACTCACCATTCATGATACTAGCTATTTAATCTCCTTTTCTTTGTTGGCTACAGAAGCCTGTTCCCTCACCTATGTAGCTTTCCTAAATGTATGCAGAAGCAAAGATGAAGCCAAGTATTTTGAGTCCAAGCAAAATTCCCGATTAACATCAACCTTCAAATTAGGGATTTGGTTTAAAGACTGCATAATTAATATATTGTACACTAAACCTCACATTTTCAAAATTATGGACATAAATACACACATCTCAGCTGATAAAAACAATACACAACGTAATACATCCATGGTATGAATACTTGATTTTTGTGCTGCCTGTTCCTCCCTGTACTTTAACTGTCTCCAAATCTGCAAAATGCAGATAAAAACCATTACAGAATGTAACAATTGCCTTTTGCTAAATTTTATTAGACCATTTCAAGTGCCACATGATTTGGATTAATAATCTTCTGGACATATTTCATAAAAGTTGAAAAAAAAATCTATTATTTTGGGATTTAAGGTGATTTAAAAAATAAGGAATATCAATATTCTTAGAAGTTTTGTCATTGTCAGCTGAAATAACACCATTCCTTTTCTGTAAGCATAACAGTAGTAAGAAGGGAATTCTTGATAAGAGCACAGCTGGTAACTTGTAATTCTCTGAAGATGAAGGTTTTATGGTAATACCTGGAACAGCATTGTATTCACCCTGTTTTTCTTGACATGTGTTCAGTTAATAATTCTAATATTCAATAGTCCATATCTAGAAATGTTGCAGTTATGAGGGACTGAGCATCAATGCTCTGGCTGCCTTCTCACATGGCCCATGTTCTTGGCAGTCTACTGACAGCATGAATCAGATTCCCAAACATAAAATTAATAGATGGCAATGTGTCTGTGCCACAATCGTCAGCTGTCATTCATTCCGCAACACATAACCTGTCCCACACCCTTGTCCCCAGAGTGCTGGCAAGATTAAGTTGACCAGGCATGCTTAGCATCTGGTGTAAAGTGGCAGCATAGAAGTCAACAGAACCACGTGTCACAAATAAATATGTCAGGGAAATTCAACAGAGAAGACAGAAGAGTTTTAAAGACTTTTCATTTATAGTAGTTTATATTGGTCACCTGTCCCAGTAGAAAAGTATTTGTCTGGGCAGGATTTGTAAACTAGATCTATTAATTAATATGTTCTCTTTAACTGAATATTCATAAAGAATACTGTCATTTTTCTTCTTAAAAATAACAAACATATCAGATGTTCAGTGACAGTAATTTTTGCAGAAACCAAAGATTTTTAAAACATGTCTACTTATATTTGCTTTACTTTCAAGAACTCATTAATGCCCATGATTTTAATAACTTCTTTAATAAAAAGAATGCTATCAAGTACCTCTAATATTCAGACTCACAATGTTAATTAGGTCACTGAAAAAGATGACTGGTCTAAAAAAAGCATTAGAAAGACAGAAACATACTAAGAAAACCTGTTTCCAAGCTTTCCCCATGCCACAATTCCTACCCTTGATGTATTAATTCCTCACAGAGCCAAAGATGCCAACAAAATACAAGAATCAAGAAACAGTCACATGGACTCATCCAACACAGCTGTATAGGGCTACTGGGTAATAGGTTCAAGAATTCTTGAATATGCAAGGAAAAACTACAAATGCATTGGAAACACAGGGGAAGAAAACCTGCTTTGAAAAGAAAGCACCTAGAGGAGGGACTGCGTTGGTCAGGCCCTGCAGACCCTTTCAAAGAGTTAACATGTGTTTTATCATCAGCAGTTCATCAGCCTTCAGTCTTTGCTTAAGTACCTAAATGGCAATACACATTTTTAACAGAAATATGTGACCTAGTAACTCTAAGATCTTCTCACAGCTAATACAGTAATTGTTAATGAAAACAAAGGGATGTGAAGCATCTCATTTTAACAGATTCTAACCAAATAGGGTACAAAATGAGTGAGCTGTTTTAGTATCATGAATCAGTATAACACAGAGGCTTCATTAGTTTTGGGGTTAAAACCTCCACATCTGCACAGGAGAATATCAATTATATTTAACTGAATTGTTAAAATTGTTTCACAATATTTTTTTAACATAAATAATAAGCATCCTAGATGTGCCTATCTACAAACAGTTCCAGTCTTCAGATGCAAAATGTTGTAGACAATAACTGATGTACACATTTTGGCTTATAGTTATTGATAACCCAATAGAAATTTGGCTGTCTGTCTATCGTGGTTCAATCTGAGTTCCATAGTTTATAGCATCAGAAACAGTCCTTTACAATATTATAGCCACATTTCTCAACCCATTGCCTATTGATTATATCCCAAAATCTGATTTTCACAAAAATCCATCATAATAAACAAACTAAAATCCCACACCAGAGTGTTCAGAAACAAAATTCAGAATGAGAAGGCAAGCATTTTTACATCTGATATGACTCCTGTTGCAATTCATTCATCAAACATCTGCAACAAGCTGCCAGAATGCATCCATTAGTGAGATTTCTGTGGCATTCACCAGCGTGATGCTCACTGATAGAATAATATAGAAGTTTTACCTCTAATGTTTTCTGCTCCATTTGATGCATTCACTTTAAAGGGAGATTTGGCCTGCATGTGTCTTCATGGCTTGAAATACGTAATTTATGCTAATATATCAGAATATGTATTAGACAAGACCAGAAAAAATATCCTTTATGTATTTATGGATTAGAGGTCACATTCAGCACTTATTTAAGAAAGTACAAAATAGTTTGGAGTCATCATGCAACTTGGATCAGTTTGGTTTCAATTAAATACAGAAAATTAAGGTACCTTTAACAGCAAAAATGCTGCATACTTGCCAATAAATTAAAATCTTTCCCAGGATCCAGTTTAAAACCTTCATGCAAATTAAATATTGCACTCAGCCTTTTATCTATAATATCAAGGAAATATGCATTATAACTCCACTACAGGGACAGATCTTTTTACTATTTCTGTTTCACATCAAAATTTCTGTAAGTCTTTCAATGTTTATGCCAATAACATAATGGAAAAATTACTTATTTCAATCCTTAAGCAATTATTAAAGCTATGTAATAGAAGCAAAATACAAATCCTAAGAGTGTTTAAAATGCTCTCTACTACGTTATGATAATTCATGTATAACTGTGCATAAACAAAACAGGAAGCATTATATTACTGTGAAAACAGTTACTGCCGACACAAAATGAAAAAAATCAAAAAAGCTTTATCATCTTAACCTGATGAGCTCATTATATATTTAAAGATAATACTTTTATTCAGTGTCCTGATAGCAGATTGGCTTTTAGCCCAGCTAGTAAAAGACCAAGAGTTGCATCAGGAAATGACCGCCCTGCATGGTTTTGTGAATTCCCACTCAGAAGACTGAGCACAGCAACTCACAGCAACCTCATCAATTTTTTCCCATTTTTTGAAGGGAAGTCAAAAAGTGCTGCTGATAGAGGTTGCTCTTTTCCCAAACTTAGTACAATTCAGTGAGTTAAAAACTAGAATCAAATTTGTCTTTTTATATTTTTTTGTAATTTTTATTTATTTTATAAATTGGAGGTTCTTTAGGTTTTGAAAATTATTTTCAGAATCACTGTCCTTTGTCTTCCCTTTGCCCTCTTCTGTAACTCAGAATGTTCTGTTGCTTTCTGCAGTCTTTTTCTTACTTCTCAAACATATTTCTCTGTAATATATACTGTTACTGAAGTCTTTCTGTTTAAGTAGTTTCTTCCCCTTCCAAGATATGAAAAATTAGTCTGCTTGTTGAAATGTCAAGTCTACCTAAAGACTAGAGGCAGAAAAATACAGTTAGAGAAAAGGAAAAAATTCTGAAAGAAATCTGAAGGGATAACTCAACCTAAATAATCTCCCTAGTTGCAAAATAAAACAGAGCTTGACTTCTTTTCTGTTTATTCATTTTCACACATACCACAAGATCTAAAGCATTATCACATTACATAAGAAAGTGGAAAATAAGGTCTTAAAAATACATCTTTAATTTATGCTCCACTTTCCTGTATTTTGGTATAATCATAAATGGAGTGGTCCTGATACGACTTTTGATTTTTTAATTTTTTTTTAAGTATAAATAATTCAAGATGTTTGCATGGGAATGTGTGCAAAGGTCCAACATTAGGTCCACTGGTTTGAAACAGAATGCACATTTTGCTATGCTACTTTACTGTATCTTTGGTCTATAGAAGAAGATGCCATTATGCAGCACCACATCACTTTTTTGTTGAATACAAAAGCAACAGACTTCTTAGACATCAAAACAGCAGCAGTTCAGCTGGCAAAGACCTTCTTGGTTTCGTGGAGGAAATAAAGGGGAGTCAGTGATCTAATCCTATGATTAATCTCAATTCTCTAAAAGATTAAGAGTATAGAAGCCATTTCGAAGTTCAGGATTTGACTCACAACTCTTACACAAAATGTTAAATTTTTGGTTAAGAACAGGAAGGAAAAGAAAAATCCAAAAGGAACACATTTCAGTGAAACTTTGCTTTAACCCTATCATTATCTTTGGCTGTTGTGTGTTTGTAGAACATGAAGGTTGGTATTGTACAGTACCATTATACAGCAGATGTTAAGTGCAAAGTAAAACAGTCAGTTGTAAATGATTGATGATCCCCTTTATTACTTCAAAATAAGCCCTGGTTATTTATATAGTTTTAGACATTGCTTGAAAGCATCATATTAAACCTAAAGAATTAATCCATTTTTCAATGGTTTTTGTGTGTAATGTATTATGTATATTTTTACATTCTTTTCTGTAAAGGGCCCTGGTGTATGAGAAATGTTTAGAGTTTTAAGTGCTCCATCCAGTCCATATGGTAGGTTTGCTCTGTGTGTAAGACCTACCTTTTTCCACCAGGTCCATATGGCAAGCTTAAGCTAGCCAGGGCCTTCTATCCTCGACAGGGGCCATATGGCAAAGAGAGCTTGGTGAACACTCATTTGCTTTGTATTAATATTTTACCTGTCTCTAGCACATACACATACACACAGACATGTATGAACTGGTCAGATTGGATAGAAAAGACTTAGCTTCCGAAAATACTTCAGCCACATAATCAATACCCCATGACAACACGATATAAGATGTAGATTCTGGTTTTTCCTGTTTTATTAAGAAACTGAAAACTCAAATATATAATTTATTAAATTATTTGATAATCTCTGCTGGCTTTAAGCATTTTGACAGATTATTATTTAGTTATGCTAACAAGCCTGTAGACATTAATACAGATTGCATTTCACTATGAGCTAATATTACAAGAAGAGAACCAAATTCCTTGAATCTGCCCACTACCAAAGTATGTATACTGCAGATAGTGAAAATATTTGTTTAAAGATTCATCTCTGTGCTGCCCCACTAATAGCAGGTTTGAGCAGGTTACCACTCTCTTGCTATATTTAAACGAACTGGCAATAAAACAGAGAAACAATAACAACAGTAAACTATGCAAAGACAAGCATTTCCAAATCATATGCAAAGTAAGTCACTATTTCTTGAAGACACAATACCACTACCCTTACTATTGGAGTAAGAGGAAAAGAAGATGATCTGAAAACCATAGTATCTTCCTTCTGCTGTCTGTTCATGTCCTGGACTAATAAAACACAGGTTTTTTACATGAGTAAAGCAGTTGCATTGGGCTTGTTGATTAAGGGCATGTATTTAAAATAAAGTAAAAAAAAAAAAAAAATTTGCAACTTTAAATTGTAATCCACATTTTCAAAGTAATTACTCTAAAATTGGCACATGG
Source organism: Agapornis canus (assembly GCA_036873685.1). Taxonomy (NCBI): domain Eukaryota; kingdom Metazoa; phylum Chordata; class Aves; order Psittaciformes; family Psittacidae; genus Agapornis; species Agapornis canus. The sequence goes on along the minus strand of JBAFWW010047084.1, from coordinate 79,829 downwards.
TTACAGTGTTTAGAACTAAATGCAAAGCTTTGCTGTAATTCTGCAGTAATTTAGGAACCCTCAGAATTTTAGTTATACAGGAATGATGGAAGCAATTTGTAACATGTTTATGAAAGTTTTATTGCACCTACAATCTGATGTAAGAAATGAAACAATATTCCCCAGTAGCAGAAATTTTATGAGCAGCTTTTACTTTTTTGAAACTCAGAACATTAGAAAACATAAAAAAAAATTGTAATGTATCGGCTTTACTCAGATGATTTATAATGTTCTCATCTGGTTTCTTCTTGTTTCACTTCATGTAAATAACTTCTATGTTGACATATGAATATTCAGATATCTAAAAGAACTATCAGTGTTGAATATAAATAGCATTAAAATATTTAGAACAAGCATGCATGTACATGCTCTCATAGTTTGCTTTTGTATATAGCATTTATGTTCTGCAAACAATCAATAAAATATAGAAGACTTTTCCACAAGGAATTTATTTTCTTATTTCAAAGTACCCCCAAAATAAGAAACATTTTAAGAAACCATGAGCATTTTATTAAAGATTAAAAAAAGCTAACTACTATGGTCATGCCTCTTCCTCCTAACCTTCCTGCTTTTGATCATAGCCAAATATAGCTAAAGCAATGGGGAAAACCAAAAGCTTTATTAATTTTAGGGGTTAAGAAACAGGAACTCAAACTCTTTGCCTCTAACTTTCATTTCAGGAAAAGCATAGTACGTATCTTTAGGATTCATCTATGATCTTTGTTTCAATTGTTATTTTTTAGATATATTCTCTATATGTTGCCTTTTGTACGTTGTGTTTCTGATTTACAATGCACAGGTACAAACTTTTAATTCTGAATTTTGGAGGATTTGTCTATCTACATAATTGCTCATAAAAATGTACATGGAGAGCTCACTTTGTGATTGGTGGGGTTTACACAGTGCTTAAAAGAGATGAAAGGTACAAATCCCTCTGCCTAGGTTATCCAGTCTGCCAGGGAAGCTGTACTCTCTAAATAAAGACCTAAATTCTCTATTCAACAATGAAGAGAAAAGCAGATGTCTGTCAGATACAGCTGATAAAGAGTGCCTAAACTTGAGCAGCTAGATTCTCCCTCTTGAGGCTTTCATAGGCACTTTCCTCATTTCATGAATTGTACTAAGAACTAAGAAGACTATTTGAGAAGCCTGTGTTTCAGCAGCAGAGATCCACTATATAATTTGGAACAGAATAAAAAGATAGATAGATAGATAGATAGATAGATAGATAGATAGATAGATAGATCAAATATTTAACTTTTAATACAATTAGAGATGGAGAATATGGCAATAACTAAAATTCTTAGTTTAGATCTTTTTCATGTTAGCATAGCCCACAGTTTTAAACACATTCTTATGAAAGTATAAATCACAATTTTATGCTTTGAACTTTCTCTGAGTCAGTAGTTCCCTCTTTTGGGAGAATATGTTAAATTAATTGAGCATCTCAGTTGCATTCTTCATAAATACATCCATTAAAGAGAAAAAATATGAAGCTGACTTCATAAATATAATTCGCTGGGATTTCGTTAAAGTTTAGATGTATAGATTTGTATTTGAAAACCTGTGAAGGTTACAGGGTGAAACCTTCCAACAATAACTCCAACTCTTCAGGGACCAAATCCCATTATGTGGAGTTCAGTGAAGAGGGTAAACACTACCATAAAGAAATACAAATTGCACATATTTCCCATTTAGCCAGTGTCACAAAAGTTCACCATTTAGAATTCTAACCAGTTAGAACTTATTCTTGGAGGTCAAGTACCTTGTGAACCTTGTCATCTCACTGATGACATCATATCCCATCCATCAATTCTTTCAGAAGCACACTTGCCATCTGCTCAGCATGCTATAATAACTTATTAGACATATTCACAGGGTAACAATCTGTACAATGACACTGTTATCTTAATGCTGCCACATACAGAGATAGCAGCCATCGTTTCCCTGTCACAGCACAATTATTGTACCTTCCAACTTTAAAAGCAAAGTTACTTGGATTTTTAGATTCTTTTTTAAATCACATGGAAACAGTGAATTCTCATCAAAAATATATTTTTGGCTTTGTGGTATTTTTTTGACCAGGAACTGATAAATTAAAGCAGAAAGCACTAAGTTCAGTTTGATATACCTGTTTTGAACTTTGGAAATTTTTGCTGTCATCTTCATTCTTTAGAGTGCAAAATAAACAAATCAAAACCATATAATACAATCACATGCACAGAAACAGTACAGAAATCCAACTTACTCTCTGCAAAAACATTAACTTTCTAGAACTAATACTTGTTATTTCTTTAGCCTATCTTAAACATCTCTTCTTTCTAACAGCAATTACTAGGTAGAAATAAAACATGCAGCCAAACTGCTCATATTAAGCCTTAAGGTTTCTTGAAATCTAAAAGCAATGTGAATTTTTGTAGTTGCCTTTATATTTTTGCAGCTTTTTAATACTGAGTATGGTTAGCACAGATGCTGTCATGGCACTTACTCCTTAACAGCAGTCCAGTATAACTCTCCCTCGACCTCAAAAAATATTTTCAGAAAAAGGGCAATATTTATTTTGCATTACACAGGATTCATCCTCTGTTCCTTCTTTTGGCTCGTCATTTATTCCAGCTTACACTGTGATCAACGTTGTACTAAAATAAAGTCAAGTACAACAGCCGCTCTCTGCCCATCAAAACTCACAGACGTCTGCCAAGCACTTGTAACAGCTGGTGTTACATTAATTAGTTTAAACTATTTATTTCATCCATCTCCAGAGCAGATTGAGCAAAAACATTAGAGATTATTCTAGCATCTGTAAGTGCCCTGCAAACATTAACCAACCAAAGTTAGAATATTAGTCATTAACTTATAGTATATGTGATTTAAGACTCTGTAGATTTATTGTAAATAAAAAAAGTTATGCTGTTTAACATAGCTCTAGTAAGTTTTCTTTAACTGCCTGTTCAGAAATCTTAGTTTTAAACTTACATAAGACTTTGTGCCCATAAAGTTTCTTAAAAAAAAAAAAAAAAAATTATTACTAGAAAGCTATTATAATTCCTGGCAGCATGGACCATTAAGCAATATATGACAGGGACTCAGTGACTCAGTGGATTAGTCAGAGGTTTTATGTCCACTGTTGGAATCCAGCCCTAAATATGGTGATCAAAACAGTGTTATCAAATGGTTGTAAAAATCTCAATTAAAAATACTCCTATAGCCTCTACTAAGTTTTTAGTGGACAACATAATAGATCTTTCACTGTTGACAGAGTTCTCACAACTATCTTTTTTCTTTTAATAGGCTGAGAATGGATGCTGGCAAAAGAATGTTGATTATAAGAGGTCCTAATGCCACATTCCCTACTCAAATGGCTTAGAAACAGAAGCCAATGCAAGGATGGCAGGAGTAGGCTCACAGCCACTGTCCATGGGCTCGCCTCCATCAAAAATAAAAAGCATCCAACATGGCTCAATGAAATACTTAATGTGAGAATACTTATTTTTAGTGCTTAGGGCTCAAAAAAATCAAAGTCCTCTGAAAACACACAAGGGGTAACCCCTTCCCCAAGGAGCTCAGCTGTAAATAAGCACAGAGGGAAACAGAGGCACAGAAAGGTGAAATGCTTTGCCCAAAGTCACACAACAGGTTACTCCCAATGCCTGACACATAATCAAAGCCTCCTGACTCTCATCAAGTTCAGGAGGATTGGTATATGAGGTTTCCTCAAACAGCACCAAAATCCAATAGCTCTCTTGCAGAATAAAAAAGCAGGTTAATCCACATATGAAGTTTATCAGAATCAGACTCTTACACAATAATGTCCTCAAGTCTAACCAGATTCTTTTTTCCCCAGTATTACACTATGGAAATGTGTATTACAATAATTTTAAAATGTGGTTACTGATATTTACATCAGATTAAAGTAAATGCAGCTAAAGATAATAATAATCTAATTGGTCAGTTTAGAAAGCTACATCTACCCTCAAAATATTTGCATTTACAAGCAAAATTAACAAACATATTTAGTCTCACTATCTGAACAGTAAAGTGAGAAAATAAACCTGACATTTGCATTTAACTAAAATGTAGATCCTGAACCTGTGATATTCCAGTTCTTTAAAACTCTTACTGACTTGTTATGGCCATGCAGAAATGAGTATAAGTAATGGAAACTGAAGAAGCTATCAGCTATTTTCTCTTTTCAACCCTGTCCCATCTCCAGTAAACAAGATTTTTTTCTCTTTGCTTAATTCATTTCATAACTCTCTGTGCATATATATAAGAATATATATATATGTATTTATCTATGTATATGTTCAAGACATTTAAAACAATTTTTTTTCTGCCCACTGCACAGTGGTTCTTCTTACTTACTCCACCAGCCAAAAAGGCAGGCTCACAGTTAATGCCAAACTTGCTCCAGACCATGCAAGAGAAAGTGCCAAAGCATATATAAGAATGGCCTCCTCAAACAATACTAATAGCTCTTTTTCATGCTCACTCTTTATTGGCCTCGACAGACAGCAAGAGCCAGACACTCTTTTCTATTCTTAGGTTCCCGGAATTTATAACATGCTACATCTGCCACATATCTGTTGGGTTACATGGCTACTGCTATTCAATTATCCATTTTTATTTTTATTTTTAGTACAAGGACCATTGTTGCAATAACTTGTTGGACAGCCTGTTCTTAAAAGACAAACCCCGCAACAATCACAAAACTTATCAGCAGATGAGACAGTGTTCTGACTTAAATCCTTTCTCAGAAACGAAATATATGCCCCCAGCTGATCCTACTACTAAGAAATAAGTAAAAATTATACATAATAGTGTATCTCACCACAGAATAAGGAACATTTGATTGTTTAACTAATGCCTTATAAATGATTTGTTAAAAAAGTCTGTTTTAACCAGGGTTCTTAACTAATACTGACCACCAGGTTCTGTTTTCATTTACACCACAATTGGTACATAAACAAAGGCAGCAGGGGCCCTTGAGGAGATTTTCTGCTCAACTCCCCCTTCAAATCCAAGTGGTACATCACATTAAAAACTCTCTCTGTACAATACATCTCTGGCATGCTCTTTCTCTTTTTTTTTTTTTTCAGTTAGCATTTTTGGTTTCTTAACACAAGTCCAAGAGAGTCATTCAAAAGAAAATATTCACATGTTCCCAGTTTAATATTCTGCTTTACCTCTTGTAGTGATCAGTTTAAATGGACGAAAGCTAACAGCCAATTTATTTTTTTTTCTTCCCTCTATTTCTTTTTCCTCTTAAAATTTCTCTTTATGCAATAGGAAAGTTAATTGCTAAACTTTGTTACAGAACCCTTTGTTCTTTCTGAAGTCACTTTGCTTGTCTCTTCTACTGTAAGGACACCAAATCCTAAAAGCTGGCAAGAATGCATATGTTTATTTCACCATTGCTCTGCAATTACTGAATGCCACTTAATTATAGCAACAGATGCTCGAGTGTAGGAACCAGAAAAATCAAATGCCTCATTTCCAGGTTATTTTTTTCCATTGCTTCTGCCAACAGCAGATGTGTGAGCCCCTTGTGCTCTGGCGTAAATACTTATCAAATCCTAACAGGTCACCTATGTCACAAACAACATTTCAGATGCAACTGTTTCACCTGATAATAGGCTCTGAAAATAAAACTGTGAGCTGTAAATACAATGTATTCGGAATGAAATGCCATAATGTGAAATTGCTTTTTCTCCAGCTACAACAGAAGTCCTTGACAGTTTTTGGCAGTGATAAATCACCCTCCCATTAATTGTCTCCTCTCTCATTGTGAGGTGAGCTGCTAAAAGGGGCAGTCAACAAAAATGACTTAAAGGACAAATTTTGGCAAAAAGACAATGAAGAAATCTGTCATTGCTAAGCCTCCAGTAAACTGTCATGAAACAATCAAAATATATGTAGCTGAAGTGTTTATGTCTTTGTTAGAAAGGTTACAAGATGATAAGTTTATAGTTAAAACAGGAAGCTCAGAGGAAGTGAAGTTGCAGGCCCCCAAGACACCATTTCTCCCCATGTTTAAATTTGTAGGCAAATCCTACCAGGGCTTCAGTTTACACAGTATTTGTTGGTCTTACCAAACTTATTCAATAACTCTTCTGCCCCCCTCACCCCAAACAATAAAAAGTCCCCGTGAAGCCATGGTGTTGGCTGCAATAACTCTTGCACCCACTTTGAAGATCCTCCCTTGTCAGTGATTTAAGCTAGAGAAGACAACACTTGGCACCTTACAGAGGCCGACCCTTCCTTCTAACCCCTCCACCTCCTAGTGTTAATCAGGGTAAGGCCTCTCACCAACTGGTTTCTATACACAGAGAAAAGCAGCCTTTTTTTCCTGTAGCACAGGCACCATTACCAGCACCCAAGGTGTATGAAACATCTGCTGTCTTCTCAGAAATGACACTTGCCACGACTCACTTCACCTAGTCTGGCCCATTCTGCAAATAACTCTTCCCCACTGCAACTTTTCTGCAGACTGAACAAATCAGAACCTCTTACCTCAGGATTCTGCTCTGTAAGAGAAAAAAAATCCAAAATTTGATGGCAGATGGTATGTTTTAGACCACAGGTTATCCTATGTGTAGGAGGGGCAGGACCATGTGCAGGGGATGCTTGTCAGATGCATGCCTACAGAAAGGGTAACGTTTCTCCCTTTAGAAATAACATGGTGCTGTCATTTTATATTTATTTATTTATTTATTTCATTTGTTGAGGCTGGGAACTAGAAGTAATTAGACACTTTAAAAAGAAAATAAAAGAATTCTGTTTACCTGTCAGCAGATGTTTGGAAATCTACCATTAGCCAGGTTAGAAAATGATTTGTTACTAATGTGTCCGTCAAGGGCAATGTCTGGAGTTTGGTTTTATATTTATGTTTGTAAGAAAATTACAATATAAATATAAATGAGTTGCATCAGTTATTTAAACTAGACTGGACAGGGCACAAGAAAATACATGTTGGGAACATTTCCTGCACCAGCAGGGAGATGAACTAAGTGACCTAGCATGTCTTTTCCACCACAGACTTCTATCATTTCTTTATTAAGCGAGGATGATTGATACCAAATATCCCTCTATGCTGCTACCCCTTTTCGCTTTGCTGGGTATCTGTATGCTTTCTGGGGGAGCTGATATCTTAGGAGAATGGCTATAGGGAAGTACTACAGTGGATTCTTCATCCCAGTGGCTGAGAACTGAGGAAGGTCACACAATGGCTTGTGTAACCATAGCAGCTTTGTTGTCATGGCATGAGAATCCTCCGTCAGTTCTTCTGCTTTCACAAAGGAGCAGTCATCTAACATTGTGAGGTGTCTAATGTAAAGCCTGCTTTTTTGACATGGTTATCAAAAGCTATTTTCTGTCCAGACATTTACACAGACCTTGTGTTATCCACGATTTATCCACAATCCATGTTCCTCAATTGTGCTTAAGCATGGTTATAGTTGTAGTAAATCATATGTTGAAACACATAACTAAAAGGAACCATATAGTTATTACTAGCACTGGAACATTAAACAATAATACTCCATTGAGCACCAGCATCACTAACAAGTTTCTATCTGCCTGATTCTGAAGTACTCATACAAGTATTTCCCTTCTCCCCTCCTCTCCCTCTTCCATCTGGAACACTATTTGGTCTCTGTGGTCTGAGAATTATACCCAGCTCAAATCAAAAAACAAAACCAAAAAAACAACAAAACAAACAAACAAAAACACCAGGCATCAATATTTGCTTGGGAAGAATACACTGGATTTTGCCAGGGAATTGCACAGGCTGCCTTTCAAATTGAGAAAGCATGGTAACAAAATCTATATTAACATTATACTATAAACTAGGAAAAATTCAGAAACAGGTAGAAGGTATTTCAGGAAACAAGGACTGTCTTCAGAAAGAAAATACAGGCTAATTGGGAGAAAAGGGAGAAATTTCAGAGATTCCTAGGTACGCTTTAATCACGTGTGACTTAAATTTTGGTAAACGTACTCTGTGTACATAAACCATCTCTTGAATGACAGAAAAGCAGAAGAAATAAAGTGACTGAAGTTTTTTGTTTTCTTTTTTTTTTTTTTTTGGTGATGAGCCAGTTTGAGAGCTTACTGTGAGCATATGGAGATAGCATATTTGCAAGTCCATCTCTGGAGGATTGCAAAAGGCCCTTAGCTTGTGAAAAACAGCAATGTTATTTTTTTTAACGTTCCCTATATTTAGAGATTAAATCGCTCACTGCACAAACCCATTTGGAACAGGCGAGAAGGTGAAAAGGATAATCAGTACAGTCACTGGTCCGTGTTTCCTAAACGCTTTTGAAAACATTACTGTGCGCAGGCATAAAATTAGCGGCAGGACCTTAAAAAGGCTGGCATTTAGCATGACTTTTTGGAAAGTGACACCCTCATTTTTTTCTTGTAGGATATCATTAAATTTCAATCGCCCTATGGCAGTGCCTTTCCATTAATAACCAATTCACTGTGTCACTTTGGCTCTCCTTTGAAATAATGAGCCTTTGCTTCGCTTTAATAAATTTAAACATATTCTCAAGGCCAGGGAAGATAGGAAACCGCAGATGGGCTGAGAAAAACACGATTCATAAATCCTTAACTGCCTGAGATCGTTGAGAGCAAAACAAAGTAACACTCGTAAAATATTAAACAATCCCAGCTGTATGAGTGAAGCTTCATTAACAAAAATGGACTATTTACTGCCTTCAACAGAGCCTGTGGGTGGAAAGATTCAGAGAAATCTTCTTTAGAAAAACACTGTCATCCTCATTTTGATTCTTTAACCAACTGATGTCATGGTAGATAGTTATTTTACATGGCCATATGCAGAAACATTTTAGTAGAAAATTAATGATGCTCTGATTACATTAAATACCACAAATCATGCTTCATCATATAAGCAGGAGTGAAGGAAAACAGAGAAATTTAACAGGTATTTTATCTTCAAAGAATTTGCATGCCAATAGAAGTTAAACACAACAAATTTTATTTAAACCATAAGGGATTTTTCTAGCATTGTAAAGTAAACATAGCTATATGAATAATGGCAGAGAAATCAAGGGATGGCATTGCTTCTGCTAGGAAGGCTTGTCAATTTATTCCACTATGTTATACATTTTCTTGCTTTAACCTTTATTAAGATGCAGCTAATTTTGTTTATACTCCTAGTTGGTACACAAAGAACCAAATCCTTTTTTTCAGTCTTTCACGTTTACTACTTATTTAAATTCCACCTGAGTTCTGCTCATGTAAGGAAGGCAGGCTCTGACACAGACTTTGGTTTCAATCACACAAAGCTCAACCCTCAGATTCGTGAAGCTGATTTTGTGCTGCCCGATTAACATACGCAAATTCCCACTGAATTAACTGAAAAACTTGTGAAGACAGCTTTTGCCTCCCAGATCTGCCTCCAACTCCACTAGCTTTTTGCTCTAACTCTGTGTAGGTCCTGCTGCTTCCCCTTCCTCACTGACTCGGAGCACAAGCTAAAACTTCCATGTGTCCCCCCTGTAAATAGGAGCCCATAATATTCCCAAACCACTTTTCAAGGGTTTTTTGAGGCTTAAAGTAAAACTAAGAAGGCTTACTTAGTAAAACAAATGTAAAAGATAAGGAAAACAGTTATAAGGATAGCACAGAATCTTAAAAGTGTCTACAGCAAAAATAACCTTTTGTGGTATCATGAAGGCTTTTTTTAGCCAATAATTGCATACAAGTTTAAAGAAGAATAGAGATCAGTGTCAGTTTACTAAATGCTAAGAACCTGGAAGTTCTATCTCTAAAGACAAGCTGACAATCGAGTGGACAGAATGTCAATACTTCTAAATATTTCAAGGGTAAAAATATTGCTTTCTACAATCCGTGTCATATTTAATGCAAGAAATGAAGTTGGATTTTTTTCTTTTGCTGGCTGTCAGGGTTTTTTTCCTTTTATCCCAGTGAAGGGCATAATTATGATTATTTAGCACAAATACACGGTGTATTTTTTTCCCTAAGGAACAATAGTTTCAGCCTAAATGCAAATATGAACATCATATTATTCCATATTTTAGTTAATAAATAAAAACTAAACCAAACAACATTTGCTTTATTTATTTCAAGATATTCCTCTTGTCTGTGAGAACCATTATGCACATGTAAAAAATTTAAAATCCTTTCTTAACACTCAAGGGGGCATTTTGACCTCTGCTAAGGCATTTCTGTTTCCTGTTCGAAATGCTAACAATGTACTTAGCCCTCCTGGCTCCTACTACCTTCAGTGGAAGCCCTGAAAACCACCCAGGAGTTATCACCTTATAATCATTAGAGCAGTCATTTCTGTGGCTTAGTAGACATTCACTGTAGCTGATTTATATAATCAGGGTTAATCTATTCTGATTGCAAACAACTATACTGTAAAGTTTGAATGAATTCACAGTGATGCTCACTTAGCTCAGGATACCCCCAAGACTTACACAAAAGTATGCTTTGGATTTTTGTTTGGTTTGGGGGTGATTTGATCCAGCATAAGAAAAGCCGCTGTACACTTCCTCCCTGTGAATTTTGGGAGAATTTAATTGAGCTATGAGAAAGAAGGGGGTACAAGAAGCATGGTAAAGCACTGAAACACTAGAAGCAGTGGTAAGCCAGTAGCTTTAATACTGAAGTTACCTGTCTGCATGAAAGTAGCAATTAGGCTTTTGACAATAACAACCTTAGACAGATTCAGAAAGGAAAACTACATTTGCTTCAAAGGTTTTAAGCGTGGGTAGAGGAAGGACTATAGGTGATGTGCTCCTTAACCCAGCAGAAAAGGCAGTCATTCTTTCCTCTGCACACCAAGATTGGCTAGTACTAGTTTTTAGCTTCTGCTTTCAGAAAAGAAAAAAAACAAAACAAACCAAAAACATGTATCTAATCCTTAAAAAATAAGGGGTAAATGTAAGCCAATCAGTAAACAATTTTTCCTTTAATTAATAATGAAGGTAAAAGTTTCCCATTATACATATATGAAAAAAAATTAAATTTATGAACATAGCTTGCATAATGCTCCATTCCCTTTGCTTTTTTTTGCTGTTAGTGTTGAATTACAACAGCCTGGATGCTTCCCAATTTACAGTCTTTCAAACTAATATACAGATTGGCAGGGAATGCTTCCACAGGTTTTTCCTATTGATGTGCGAGTCATAGAATCAAAGAATAGTTAGGGTTGGAAAGGACCTCAAGATCATCTAGGTCTGACCCCCCTGCAATAAGCAGGGACACCATACACTAAACCGTGCCACTCAAGACTTCATCCAACCTGGCCTTGAACACAACCTCCCTGGCCAACCCATTCCAGCATCTCACCACACTAACAAGAAAGAATTTCTTCCTTAGATCCAATCTATACCTCTCCTGTTTAAGTTTTAACCCGTTACCCCTTGCCCTGTCACAATCCCTAATGAACAGTCCCTCCCCAGCATCCCTACAGGCCCCCTTCAGATACTGGAAGGATCCCTCTCTCTGCAGTCAAAGCCCCCCCTCCCCAGGCGTTGGCAGGGAGAAGGCATCACTAAGAAAGTGCTGACCAGGAGTGGGGGGGGGTCTCACCGGTTCACCCGCAGAGAAGGACACCGACAGTTCTGCAAATACCTTTAATGCACTTGGAATACACGGGAGGGAAACAGAAACGTTTAGGGAGTCACAAAAATATTACAAAAGGTCACGTGCAGGCGAACCCCCAGCACTGCAATGACAAGGTAGGAATTTACATTAGAAACTAATATAAAATATTTAAAAACCTCTGCTAGTTTTGCTTTTCTGGCTTGGGTTTGGGGTTTTTTTTGTTGTTTTCCTTTGTCTTTTATACAAAAAAAAAGGCAGGGGCAGGGGAAGCAAGGCCACCTACAGGGTACTGACACACTGCCTGCAGACACGAGGGCTCCTTCCGGCCACATCCGTAGCATCCTTGGGCTCCTCGCTCCATGCAGCCCTGTGCGTGCAGACCAAGCACACGCACACACGCACACACACGCACACAGGCACACGCTGCACTACAGAAAGGTTCATCTCCGGGCTGCGAGGGCAGCACCAGCAGTCAGGGTTTGCTGTGGTCCCTGTTATCCACGTGTCCCTCACCCTGGGAAGCTTGCCTTTGCTCTAGGTTATGCGAAAGTGTTCGGAGCGCACAGCCAAACCGCCATCCCTTTGAAGAGGGGGAAAAACTGGTGTGGCCACCCCAGGCTGGATGAGAGAAGCATTTTCAATGACCAAACTTGGGGTTTGGGGCATGAGCATGGCCAAACTCAGAGCACCAGGACTCCAGGGCTGGATGGGTGCAAGGAGCATCCCAGTGCGGGATCCCAGGCATCAGTGCAAGCCCCCAGTGGGATGCCATCTGCTTCCACAAGGGAACAGCCAAAAGCAGAGATCAAAAGGGCCTGGAGCCCCCAGCCCGTGACCAGTCTCTGCCGGCAAGACATAGCCACTTACACCCCTTCCTCTGCCCCCCCGGGCCTCGCTGCCGCACAGCGCAAGAGCTTCATCGCCAGCACCACAGAGTCCTCCTGCGCCCATCCTGCCCGCGGCATTGTCAACACATGCCGTGTTTATGTAGGACCTACCGCACACGGCGACAGCGCGGTCCCTCCCACCCTCACCGCTCGCACAGCGGAGGGTTTCCGGAGCCGCACTTTCGCTGCAGTTGGGCCCCAGGGAAAGGAACAAAGGAGCCATTTTCATCTCCAGCCTCGCCGGGAGCGGAGGGAGAGGGTGAGAGAAAAGGGCAGTGTGTGTGCAATGCACAGCAGCCGGCAGGAAGCTTCCCCCCGGGTTTTCGAGGTTTGGGGCTTTTCCCCCCTCTCTCTGTTCCTCTTTGTACAGAAGGGAAGAGGCAGCGTCAGGACAGTTCAAACCAACCAAGCGCTGGCCCCAGCCACATGCAGCCCTTCCTGCGCTGACGTTAGCTCATGCTCCCGGGGCCCTGCGAGGCAACCGGTGAGCGATGCCGCGGTCTTCCAGCGAGGGAAAGGGAAGGGACCACCTCCACGGCACACCAGAAATCATGTTTCTGAACTGATGTGCCGCTTATGATGATTTTATGGTCTGTCAGCGGCTGTAGGGGAAACAGAACCATGGCAGAAATGAAGAGGTGGTGAAGCACGATACAGGCAGGTTCACTGCCTGACAGAGACAGGTTGATGCAAGGCTGGGTTTTAAACACATTTGCAACCTCAGGCTCATTCTGCATTAGAAACTCTGGACTAACGTCAACCACGAGGGCTTTCTTTTGAAAAGAGAACTGCACAACAGAAAAACATCATGAAAATAGGTTGCTACAGAGCCCATTAAAAACTGCCATGGTCCAAGAGACCTAAATCCAGCTTCAGAATCCTGGGAGCTGAACCCCACTGGCAAACATGCATTTTGAGATTGTTTTGGATACAGTTTGGCTGCTGCGCAGGCTGGCATTAATCGATAGGGACAGATGCACTGAAAGGGATTCCTGGTTGCTCCACAGTTCATGTGCCCTTGCAGCTTCCCTTGTGGGGAGAATTAAGGCACAATACATACTCTAAATGGAGGGCAGTCACATAGAGGACCAAGTCCCTGGGAAGTAGAAGGGCTCTCATGGTGCTGGACCCCCTCCTCACCTGGGCTGGTGCCCAGGCCTGGGTACAGCAGAGCCACAGGGTGCAAGGAAACTAGGACACAGAGGTCTGAGGGTTTCCTCTGGCCTGAAGGTCTGTGGATCTCCCCACCTGGCACAACGTTGCCTTGCCCTGGCCAGATACAAGCCAGCATAGCAGGTCATGGACTCCAGATGCCCACCCAGGAGGAAGGAGGATGAGGAACATCCGAGCAGCCATGATCCCAGGTGTCACCTAACACAGTGTCCTGCAAAGCACGCAGCCAGCCAGGCACCTTCCTGGGAAGCACCAGAGAAAGGATTCCATGGGGAGCTGGGGGACATGTGCCAAAGGGAAGGGATGGCGGGTGAACAGTGAGGCTCACCCAGTGACCAGCCTGGAGGTTCTCAGGTGCAGGAGCTCCGGTCCCCACCCCTCACTGATCAGAATAACAAATGAGCCCACAGCAGCAGCCTCCTTGTCACTCCCCATCTTTGACTCAACCTCAGATGCAGCCATTTGCAGTCTATGCCATCAGTGATGGGTACAGGCCAGAGCAGGAACATGCAGTGGGATGTGTGTGGTGGATGCCTGAGCCTCTGCAGGACCTCACTGGGTCCTGGCATGGAAATGAGGACTTGCCTGCAGGGCCCCATGCTGTGCTGAGGCCCTGATGATTCTCACTTTGGTTTCTGGCTTCCTTTCATCCACCTTAGCTCCCTTGCAGCGCATACGGGCTGCACTGCCCTGCACAAGCCTGAGCTGTGGGTGCAGGAGGAGGCTGCTCCCCCACCACGCAACCTCTCCCCAGCAATCTGCCTCCTCCAAGGCAAGCATCTCTTTCAACTGTTTTCTTTTTAAAAGCTACACCCCTAAATATTTCTGCTGGTCACAGATGAAAAACAACACAACCCCCACTTCTTCAAAGACCACTTGATGGCTTGGTGTAATTTCAAAAGTCATCCAAGAGTAACTGAGTATTTGAAGAGCTTCAGAATATAATTTCAAATCACTGTTGGCAAACCTCTGTACAGTAAGAGCAACATATCACCGGCCTCAAAGACACGATACACAGCAGGCACCACCTATCTGAGCCACTGAAAATATCACTGTAGGTCACAGCAGCTACAAGTTCTGCTCAGATCATAGCCCACATACTTCAGGAGTGAAACTATACATTCCTTCTGTTCTTAATCACAAGTCGAGAGGGAGAGTAGCCCTGGCTTTTGGGACTTCTCTCATTTCAGAACTGCTGTCACATGTTGGGTTTTGTGGGTCTGCTATGAGGCTCTTCATCTCTGGCAATATCCCTATCGACCTGCACTGCAAGGTTTCTCCAGGAGGGAGAAAACCTGTACTCATGGCTTCTGAACCACGTTCATTTCCACCCAGAATGTTATCTTTAGCCAACACAAGCCTCACAGGTTTTGTTTTCAGACAATCCTCCTTCACACCTTCCACACAACCTAGAAAAACTCAGCACCAGGGACCTACCATCTCAGCAGGTTTGGGCTAGACAAATACCATGCTGTTATTAACACTGATGCGTTTCCCTTCTTGAAGGGGAAAATGCTCACTAAAATACAACGGTTTCTTTTCCATTTCTTTCACACACAGGCATGTCCTCTTGTCCCAGGATGAAAATATCCAAGCTTGAGATCTCGTTTAGTTGCCTATGAGTAAGCCTTTGGCATGGTTGCAAACCTGATGTGAGTCAGGGGAGGGGAGGTCCTGTGGGTGCGCAGCAATTCATGATACTGAGGAACATGCAACTTTCTTATTCTTAGACAACAGTTGAGAGGCAGTGACATGACCCTGGACTCAAAGGCTGACTTTCATCGCTTTCCCTCATTGTTACACCTACTGTAAGAGACAGAGATTTCTATTTTAGCACTTGTCTAATATTCCCCCCCTTAACTAAATAGGAAGATTTCATTTCCTTGCCTTTAAACTTTCCCCTCAATCGTTATCTGGCTACGAGCAAGGATGTGTGAGAAAGTGGCTCAGAAAAAGAGATTTCTGGCATGCCACCTGTTCATAACTCAAATACACAGAACTATATATAAATACATGACATGGAACAAAAATACACACACACACACACACACACACAAAGATACCAGGTGGATTTTCAAATGCATTCAGCGTGCTCGCTCTGAAGTCAATGAAAACCCAACCCAGCGCATCTCATGAGAGTAAATATGTGAGGAAAACATACACATAAGAAAGGCAGAACTGGAGCACAAGGCAGCCTGGAGGAGGTGCATTCCCTGTGTAAAGCACTGCATCCCCACTGTGAAAGCTCAAGGAGTTCATAGGGCAGGAGGTCCTAAGCTTTCCAGATGTGTGTCAGAGCCCAGAGAGGGTCTGATGGACTTCTCTCTGCCCCGTGCTGATCTCTGTGGGAACAGCAACAATTGACCTTCCAAATGTCCCTTCTTCACCAAAATGCGGATATTAAGCTCCTTTTAATGGGAGCTAGCATCTGGAAACAAGGAAGAGCAGCCAGCACTGTGGCGATGGGCCTAGCTCTGCTGCAGGCACCCCTAGCAAAGCATCGTACAAGAGCAGCCCATGGGCTACTGCTGGTGGATGGCTGTGGGATAGAATCGCAGTTGCTGCCCTTGCCTGTTTCCCTTGATTGCCACAATCATCTCTTTGTTCCTTATCTGGTGGTGAGCCATTTGGGCATGTAATTTCTGAAGCTGGACTGGTACATCTTCATGCCATTTTCTCACCCACACCGTCCCCTGCATATACATCTCCAGTTCAGAAGGGATGCTTCGTGCTAACCAGGACAATGAAAACTGGCCAAGAGATCCCATGGATGACTGCAGTCTGCCACAGCACAGAACCCCCCCTGGCTGGCACATGCAGATATCTGAAAGTTTGTTCTTTCGCAGCAGGATTCTGAGATGATCCTGTGAGTTCAGACAAAATTACAAACTCATTTACATGTAAATTGCTTCCGTGGCTTTGCAGAAAGGAAGGCTCTGCCCAGCAGTGCGATGTCGGATGTGGTGTTGAGGGGAGTCGGTGTGGGTTCGGTGTCCATGTGCAGTCTGGGCCCCATCTCATGCTCTTCACTCCACAGGAG
>JBAFWW010047084.1:0-63079 GCA_036873685.1 Agapornis canus | reverse complement strand
ATAACAACAATTATAATAATACAAATACTGCTTTGTACACAAAGCACGCCCTCCCCTGCAAACCCTGCCATGCTTCGGTAGGTCCTACAGCCCTCTAGTCAATAATCACCCTCTGCACAGAGAGACATTGAGTGACTTGCCTGAGGCCACAGCAGAATTCTGTAGCAAGTCCAAAGAAAGCTTTGTGGCTCCTAGCTCTGCTTCTTGACCAACGTTAACCAGCCCCAAATATATGCAAAAACCATCAAAGCTGAATGTGCCAGGAAGAAATTAAATCAGAAAACAAACAGAAAACCAACCCTGGGGTACCATGAGGCCTCCTGGACTTTGCTGTTTGATCAGGAGAGTTGAGTGTTAAAAGCTTCTGTTATACTTGTATTGCAATCACACAGCAACTGTGAGCAAATCACTAGGTTCTCCTGTAGGCAAAAAGGGGTGGAAGGAAAGCTGCACCTCCCCTGACAAGGAGTGAAGAGTTGTCACCAAAAGACAATGGGCAGAAGAAGGGTGGGGAATATGTATCAGAAACAACCTGCAACAGCAGCAGGGGGTAAAGCCTGCAGTGGTTTTGCTGCAGCATCTCCACAGGGGCCAGCATCTCAATGCAGAGACACAACCTGACCCTGCAGAGGCCGTCTCCTCTGCACACCACATTTTGCTCCAAGGAGGAAGCCATGGGGATCTAGAGGGAGGATCCTTTCAAGCTGATTTTGATGCTTTACAGCTCAAATCTATCTGAAAGGAAGGACATCAGCAATAACAATAAGAGCCATCACAGTGAGGCTAGAGGGGAAAATGGAGCTGTGCTAGGGCACAACCCTGCTGGAACAGGGAGAATAGTTGGCTTTATTGAGGCTGTCTCCTCTCTGCTGTGCCAGGGCAGCGGAGATCTCTGTTTCATATGCTTTCAAGCAGCCCTCTGGATCCTATAGAGCTGCTGAAGCTGTCCCTGTGAACAAATGGTCCTTTCTAGCTTCTCAGATTCTGTACAATAGCAAGGAAAAAATACTTGACAGTATCTCTTTAAAGATAAACACACTGTAAACAGGAGATCTCCCCCGCCCCGGTAGCTTTCTTCCTCCTGCTTGTGCAAAACCAGGGGTTGTGACCTTCCCTGGGGTTCAGGCACAAGGACAGGATGCGTGAGAATAAAGTTGCCTCTGTTTGCAGTGATACCATAGCTAATAGCACCAAGACCAACACTTAAAACATGCCTAATTTGAGGGCAGGGAGGATCTGGGTTTGTTTTTCTTGACTGAACTAGAAAGTTCATCTTTAAATCTGTTCAGCTTCAAGCATGTGAGCTTTTGGCCTCCTTTAAACAGGGGAAATACCATTCCGTTTCTGAAAAGAAAAAAAAATAGCACATGGAAGAACAGTTCTGCAGTCAGTAAAAGTCTGGCTAACAAAAGGACTCCAGAGTCACGTAAAGAACATTTAATCCATGGATTATAGGCTCGCACCTGGCAGAAACGCATGTGTGAATACAGGCGTGCAGAGCATCTACACCCTGAGCTAAGGCAGAGGGGAGTTCTGTAGCTAGGAGAGAGAGAAAAAAGGATTCTTACTACTAATTTTCATAGTTAAATATTTCTCACTCGCACTCACACATACGCAGGCTGTTCCCAGAGAGCTCAGCCTTGGGAAGGATAAAGGAAAGGGCTCAGTTCGGTCTGGGCTGGTGCTGAGTAGCTCCTCTTCTGTTTGCAGTGGTTGTGCAGCAAACTCTTTTAGTTGCAGGCAGAGTTTTTACTGCATTAATTATCCTGTGAGTCACTGGGCAATGGACAGTAACTTGGCTCTCCCAGTTGTTAGAAGGGTGTAATTCAGCTCTAATGCAGCGGGTTGTCGAACACGGCATCTGGCAAGATGGAAACTTTCAGTTTCTTTTCAGGCCAGCTGTACTCCTTTGGAAGTTTAAACTGCAAGACAGCAAAGAGAACCAGTCAATGTATATCACTGCAACCTGCACAGAACAAGCCAACCCAGTGCAAAGGCAGGCAGCCCCATGTTATTATTATTTTTTAAAACAAGAGGCCACTAAGAAAACATTTCCCCATCAGTGTGTTTTGGACAGCAGTGGACATTAGATAATGCAGCCTCTGCCTCAGCTGCCAAAGTAAAGCTCTGAGCTTTCAGCCCAAGCACTGTTTATTTCATCAGATGGATTCTGGAGGGTTTCTGCCCCCATCACCCTTTCCCCTCCCAACCTCTCTGAAAAGTCATAGAGGAACTATCTCCCCTCCTACCTGACCATATCCCTTTCCTTGCACCTATACCAGCCCCCATTTGCTTTAAAGGGAGACTTAGGGCAGCTTTCAAACTCTTATTGGTACAGGGTGGGACATGAGCTAGCATGGCTCTGCTGGGTGACAGGCTTGCAAAAGGCCATCACCTCTGGGTGGGCAAACCCTGGCTGGGGAGTGCCTGAACAGCAGTTCTGCTCCAGCCCTATCCACCTCTGGTACAAAGGCTTCACAGGGTGCTGTACAATGCCCCATATTCACACAGGCACTCAGCTGCTCAGGCTGTTTTGCAAACATTGATTGAAGCACTCAGAATGGAGATTTTTTTGCCCCAGTCTGGTTTGCACAGCACTGTCTGTGGTCAATGTTTCCCAAACAAGGCGAGTGCACTGGTCCCATCCTGATATCGTTCCAGGGCATCCTGCCTTAGGCTGGGAAGTCACCCCAGCATTTCTGACCCCAAACACAACAATGTAGGGACAGAACTCCAAAGGGCCTTACCACCAACTGTTCTCACAGCGGCATCTGACAAGGGCCCATGCACTCACAGAGACCTCATAAGCAGCAATGTGGGAGGTGGGGGGGTGTAATCTTTTAGGCTACAGATCTGCCCCATCCAGAGCTGGATGGCAACCAGTTCTGCACAGGCATTTCATGCAATCCCAGTGTCCAGCCTGAGGGGGACAGCTCTGGAGGCCAGTCTGCAGGATCTGCTATACCCACTGACACCATGAGAGTCACTGACACCCCAAAAGGACTCCCAGGAATGAATCTTACTGGGACCCCACACCACCAGTAACAACCTGACCTGGAGGCAGCTTACCCAGAACAGTTACAGATACAGTGGTCCTATCCTAGGAAGGTCCTCAGACTAAGGCCATCAATGCCATAAGCTTCCCAGGGCCTACATGAATCAGAGCTGGTGCAAGGGGCACTGACCTAGGAACCATTAATGCTTACCTAATGACTTGTCTTTCTGCCCATAAGTGCCCTGTTTCTGAAGGATATTAACACATGCCCAGTGGCAAGTTCCTACATAAGGAAATCCCCTTCAGCTGCCTGCTCCACAGCAAGGGTGGCTCTAACATGAATTTGCTCCCAACCTTGCTCCATTTGCAGCTGTGTGTAAGGATAACCTTCAGTTGGTACCTACGGACCTGAGTATGCCAGGCTGGTGGTTCAGTGTCAGAGCCATGATCTGGGGGCATGGAAGAAGGGTCCTTCAGGATAGTGGTTACTATAGACTTCCACTCTTTCTCTTCTAGGAAACATAAACAGCCCAAGACTCACTTAGGCCTGTTTTATTTTTAAACTCAAGCCCTCATACTGAGGGGCTTCTCCTGAGTTCAGTTCTAGGGTATGTGAAAAACATGCTAAAGATACTCGGATCATTTAACTTCACTTTAACACAGGTGGCTCTTTATGCAGCAAAGGAAAGATTCTCATTGCATTCTTCATTCTACCACAGGAACATCATCAGCAACAGCAAGGGCTGCTGAGGAACGCCTTCAGTTGGCCCAACCCAGGATCCTGCAAGTTACAAATCCTTGGAGGAATCTGGATGGTGAAAGCTCACATTTCATCTCAAGTATTTTCCTTTTTATAAACAGGAGTGGTTCCAAAGCAATCCTCTTGGAGAAGTCATCCTTTGCATTTGTTTGTTTTCCACTTTTTAATACAGCAAAGTCACAGTAACTCAGAACCAAATGGCCAGTTGCTGTGCCAGGAGCTGCCATGCTCATTGCCTCTGCTCCTCAGTGGAGAGTGAAGGAACAAGAGCAGTCCAAAGCCTTAACTAAAGGGCCTTCAAACCAAAGTGCTCCCGGGCTTCTATGTCACGAGCGAAAATGAGCTCTGGATTAGGTTTAACTGGATAAAAGCTGGCCTGAAAGTCACTGCACAGCCAGCAGCGTGCTCCCCTCACTCACACAGTGAAGAATACCCTGGCATTAAATCAACTTTGGATTAAACAATTAGAGCGCTGAGATTTTCATGGGGGGAAGGGAGCAGGGTGAGGGATGGGAGGGCTGCTCTACAAACCAAGCAAAGTTTCTTTAGAGTCTGCAGGGAGCTGTAAAAAATGGGATTAAAAATATTACATGTCATTTCTGCCACTGCTCTTTGAAGTCAAGCAGAGTATTTATATGGCATGCATGGGAGACAGGGTGTTAAATGTTCCCCAGGAAGAGATCACATGGCAGAGAGAAGTTTAGTAGCGCACGGCAAAGCTTTGTAAAGCTCCCCTGGCTGCTGCTATGAGGCTTCCAGGCTGGTGATGGTCCTCTTCTTCACTTGGCAAGTGAAGGCCAAGCAGCAGATGTGAAAACCCCCCTCCCTGCTCCCCAAGCCCCAGAAAGGAGGTCTCTACCACAGGCTGTTCAGCAGTAGAAGTACTGCCACCACTTCCAGCCTTTCTCAAAGCAGGGAAGGTGATGTGCCTGGTGCTCCTGTGGAAGACACTATGCATGGCATGAAGGAAACCCCTTCACCTGGCTCAGGGGCTGCACCACCTTGATTTGGGGTGCTCACATGCCACGTTGGGAAAGATGCTGGTGGAAAGGAAGTGCAGAGTCTCCCTTAATACCTATCCCTGCCCTGTATTTCTTGCAACCCCTTCTCTCAGTGTCTTAGGTCACAGCAGATGTGAAGGTTTAGCAAGGCCTCATGTCTGCGATGCAGGCTACAGCCTGTGAGCAGAGGGGAGGATCAAAGGCAAGCTGCAGGATGGGCTAAGCTCTCTGGAACAGTACATGGGAGATATGGGAATGACGCAGCCTTACTTCCTCTGGAGAATTCAGATCTTCTAAATCTTCCAGCATTCTCTCTACGAACTCTTCGGTCAATAGGATCTGCAAAGGAAACAGAGTGGTTTACGCCTTTACGCTGCTAGTTTCAGTTAATGGCCAAGAAGCTGAACAACTTTTGCAGAGAGCAGACTGTACCAGCTCACTCCTTCCTCTATGTCCTTCTTTCCCGCAATACAAGGGTTTGAGGGCAAGGAGCTCCTAACTTTGCTTCCCACCCCAACCACCGAAAGAAAAAAAGTTAAAATTATACAGCAGTCTTTCTTTGACCCTCAATTATCTTCTTCAGTCTAAAATTAGAGGCTCAGCTTTAGACATAGGGAGTGGGGAAGAAAGAAAAGGGGTCAGGATAACAACTGTTGGAGAGACAGTGGGAGACAGCCGCTTTCATCTGATCCATTGAAGTTAAGCTCAGTTTAATCAAGAAACAGCTGCACAGGGACCCATACAGAGCTGGTGCTCTGGGCACAAGGAGGGCTCTGACCCGAGTGCAGCACATCATTCAGAGGAACCAGATGCTAGGTACAGGAGGTGGTCCCAGAGGTGCCCACACCAGGCACCTCCACGTTGTATCACACGTGCCTGTGCTGGGAAAGCTTTTGGCTCATCTCAAGGCCAGGCTGCGATGCACAGAGCAGCCCAGGAAAGCAGCTGAGGGCTATGACCCTGGCCCAATGGAGCTCCCCAAGTCACATAAACCAGAGACACCGGGGGGAAAACCAGTCCCAGGAATTCAAGGGGAGGAACCCCCACCCTCTTACAAAAGCATGTGATAGCCAAAAGCAAACATGTCCTGCCTCTCTTCACAACAGCCATAAAGGCCAGAGCTCCAGGCAGGCCAGCTGGCTTGGCACAGGAGCAGAGACAGCAGTGCAGGACCAGGCAAACATCCCCACGCGGTGAGGGGGCCTTGCAGTGGCATTCCTGGGAGTTAGGTTGCAGCAGTATCCAGTGGATTATTTCCATTTCAGCCTACAGGTTTGTTTCTCCCTTGCTGCTCCTCCTTTCCTTTCTTCACTCCACCCTTTCCTCTGTCTCTGGCATTGCTTTCCATCCTGCAGCAACCACCTCCCCAGCGCCCCTTTTCTTACTCTTCTCTTTCTCTGTTCTCTCCAGCAATGAACGCTGTGCTCCCTCCCATAGAAGGAACCACTCTGGCACCAAACACTGATGGAGCTATGTGCCCAGTCCCACTCCTCTCTGCTTTCCCCTCCAGCTCACATCTGGAAGAGGGGCAGCCACCACAGAGCCCCACCTTCCATGCCCACCAGCTCTTTGGTACCAGTAGCACCAATAAGGAGCAGGTGATCGCCAGGATGCCATGGGCTGTTTGGCAAGTGAAAGCCTCTAGGTTCCATTTGGTCACACACTAGCAGGACTATTGGACAGAAAGAGAAAAGCAAGACTCAGGTCTCCCTTTCTTTCTTGGTGAGAGATCCAAAACCACCAAATCCAGATCCGAGAGCTATCAGGTGCCTGCAGTTCCATACCCTTCAACCTTGCCACTCTGCTGCCACTGCTCACGGATTTCCCAGGGGATGAGGGAACTGCACCTCCACTTTCCACTACATTCCTTTCTTTGCCTAGCTTCAAGCAGGCTCCAGGCCAGGGCTTATGACCGAGCTGCTCAGCATGGATGCAGGCACCTCCATCAGGCCTTTCTGATTGCACCTCAAGCCTGAAAAAAACCTGCTTTAGCTAGGAGCCAGGAGCTTGCTGCTTTGGACAGGACTCTGCAACCTGGCACCGACTGCAGACTGGCAAGCTGAGGAACATTGCACTGAAACACACAGTACCACCGCAAACTGCTGCAGTCTCCTTGCAGGAGCCTGTAACTATTCTGCCTGTTGAACTGGAGACACCCGTTTGTTGACTGTTTGCAGGAGGAGGAAGCTGCCTGTCTGTGTTGGAGGCAGGAGGGCAACCTGATCGCTCAGCTCACAAGGAAGAGCTGGGTGGGGAGCCGGGGCTCTGTGCGGAGCAGATCTCTTTCTGCGGAGGTGCAGCCTGCAATGGGGTGAGGGAATGAAAACAATTTGGCAGACATCAAAATCTACAGAACAGCCGGAAAAAGGAGGAGGAATTGGTATTCACAGCAATCAAGGAAAGCAGCAAGGAGGAAATGAATATTCAGCCATTCATGGATGAGCAGAAATGCCAGAGGTTGGGATGGGTGAGAGAGCAGCAACGAGGAGCCGTGGCTTTGGCAGGGGGTGGAGAAGACAAGCGCAGCAGGAAGACCCCTGGGCGCTCCCGAGGTGCCAGAGGCAGGAGAGAAATGGGAACCACGTGTGCAAGGCAGCCAGCTGCTCCGAGGCTGGAGGCAAAACAAGACAGGCTATGCGGCAGTAAACAGCAAAGGGTGGAGAGAATGAAGGGGGGGATAGGTCAGTCCAGGCTAAACCACAGCCTGCCAAAGTAAGGACAAAGCTAGTTGGAGCACTATGGCTAGCACTGACCTGGGGTGCAACCCCCTGCGATGGCTGAGGCCATCTGTAGCTCACTGTCCCTTCTCAATGAGTTTTGGTAATCCAGCTGAAAAGAAAAGCCCTAACCAACCAAATTCCACTGATGCAGTGATCTGAACTGGCTCCTGAAGGGTCTGACAAGGGCAGTGGGACTGGCGTCCACAGCTCAACTGTCTTGTGGACTGTGTTTCTGAGATCAAAGCAATGGGGAAAGATTGCAGAGCTGTTCTGCAAGCCTGCATAGACAGTTAACTTTGGTGAAGGACAGGCATCACAGGCTGCAATGACAAACTGCTGCAGTGACATTCACAGTGTGTCACTCAGAGCCTGTCCTTAACAACAGGAGACAGGGAAAATAACACCCCAAACCCTACAGCCCCATGTTGCTGGGTAGAGCTCTCCTTCCTGGAGAAGGGAGTCTCTGAGGCATGGGTGCAACTGAACGTACAAGCAGCCATGTCCCTCAGCTCAGGGAACTGGCTCTCCTGAGGATGCACGGGGAAGGCACGTGTCTGCAGCACACCAGCTGCTGAAGAGGGCTTTGAAGCAAGAGGTATTGTCATCCTGCCTTCACATCTAGGCAAGATTTCTCCTCTTAGAAGTAGCCCAATCAAAATGGTCCAGGAGCATTAAGGCCTGTGCTCATAGATCAGGCTGCCATCCCCACCTGCAATCAGCAAAACCACCTTCATGCTGGTGAGTCTTTGCTTCTATGGAGAAGGATGAGAATAAATCCAATCCCATCTCAGCTTCCCTCACTCACAATATTTCACGTTTCCAGCTCTTGTAGCATGCCTGCTCCTGCACAGTATGATACCCCATTACATTAACACACACACGTTATATGTGCATGATATTAAAGGTGACATTCCCAGCAAATAAACATGACAGACTGCCATTGCTCTAGGCACCTAATTTAATTTCCTCTGGGATTTAAACCTTAGAAGCTCAAATTAAACAAATAGGCCCTGTTCACTTTATATTTCAGACCTCAATCTAGAGTTTTCCTCCGATGCTGTTAACTGAGCTTATCAACAGGACACCGCACAGAGATCACAATGATGAGGCAGTTTATTCCCTTCCCAAAGGAAAACAGAGCCTCGCTGTTGTGCTGCAGCCATGGGAAAATGCAGTGCAATGTGGAAGGCAAACAGAGCCATCCCATGCGCACTGAACAGGCCTCCTCTCCCATGAAATCTCCCGGCTGGTGCTGAGGAAGCAGAGGCCCTCTCCCAAGCGGCAGCGGGCACCCTGGGTGCTGCAGAGCTCGCAGAGCTGTGTTTTCACAGCTCTGTGCAAACACTCCTGCCAGCCCAGCCTGCTGGAGCTGCTGACAGGGTGTAGCTCAGCCTTTCTCATGGCTGTTTGCGATATGAACAGGGAACGGCCTCGCCAGCCAGCTGCAAGTATCTGAAACATCTCCATCAGTGCTGCACGGTCCTGCTTGCACCAAGATGTCCCTGACCTGAACCAGAGAGGCCCAGACATATGCTATCCCACTGCTAGCAGATCGAGATTCCATCTTCTGTGTGCTTTGTGGCTCCTAGTCATGCTACGGATGCTTGGAAGATGATGACTAGCCAACAGATAAGTCCCTGTTTCCTATCACAGGTACCTACTGCATAACCGAGGTCTGAAGTTTGGGTTCTCACTCTTCACTAACAACTGCACATGCCCAGACACGCTACAAAATACCAGGCTAGGCTGTGGGATTCAGGTGGATGTGTTCGGGGAACACATGGGCTGTGTGCATGATGTCTCCCTCTCGTGGCAAGACTCACCTGAGCTTGCTTCTTACCTACAGGGCTTACCTACAGGTCAACTGAAGGAGCTTGTGTTGAAGCTTTTCATACCCGCGGATAGTTGAGGAACCTGTATCGTGACTTGTTACAGGTATGTGACTGCAAGTGTATGAAAACAGGCGAGATCTGAAAACGTACACAAGGTCATGGGGCTCCAGGGCTGACTTTGAAAGCAAGTGGTGCTTAGTGAAACATTAGAGGCTCTATAGTCAGCTTACAGGTACCACCCCACAGTTAACACCCCATCTCATATAAGGGTTCAACACTGCTTGAAGTTCTCAGCTCAGGCAGGAAAGGCTGGTTGAGGCCAGAGGTCACACTCATGTTGAAAGCCTGGCACAGTTTTGATCAAGGAGGACCCTCAGAAGCTGAGCTAGGAACCAAGCTGCAGCTCCTTCCAGCTTCAGGAAACATGCTTTGTCCAGGGCAAAACACAACTGATTGGCCCAGGGGCAATTAAACATGGGGCTTTTACTGATAATACCCCATTTTCTTGCCTACCTAGGAACAAACCAAACAATCCCACACTTTGCCCTAGCACTCTGTTTGCATTAAACACTGCCGCTTGCTTTTCTAGCAGGTTTGTCAAAGAAAAGAAACCACATTTTATTAGTTCTGGACTTAGTACAGAGCTGGCTTATATGGCTCAGCCAGGCAAGGTGGGGACACATTGCAATAAACCCCTATACAAACCATGCCAACCCTTCCAAAGAAACTGTTCATCCATCCAGGTACTACGTCTGGAATGGGTGGAGCAGTTGTAGCCTAAGCCACATGTCATCTGTTAGGGCTGGAAGTATCTAGCAACTTTTAGCCTTCTGCCCTCAAAATGCTTCAACAGCCCAGTAAAAAGCGAAGTGTCAGCATTTTCCAATGAAATTAAACATTACCAAGAAAACCCCCTGATGAATCACACTTTGTGAATCCCCCAGCCCATCCCTCTGCTCTCCCCTTCTTGCTTTGCACTGCTTTGCTTTGACTGCAAGTGGTTCAGGGCAGAGCTCTTGTCACATCACCTTTCCATGTCACACCCAGCCCTGACACTACCTGAAGAGGCCACCTTGCTGCCTGAATCCACCACAGCTCTCATTACAGCCTCGAAGGTACCAGTATTGCAACAAACACCTTTGATGGGGAATTCCACTGTTGCTCTTCCAGGAGATCCACAACCCTCCTTGTAAAGGAAAAACATCCACTCACAGATGCCTCAGGGACCCTGTTGCTTCACACCACGATGTTACAATCCATGAAGAGGAAGTATATGATGACGCTGACAGATTTTGACCTTGTGGGATCTCTCCATGACATTCCCAACTACGAGGCTGATTGCAAGGACTTGGCATTTTCAGAGCCTAGCCTGACTGAGATCTGTCTTTCAGACAGGGCTGCTTTGAGTGAACACATAAAGTTTGGCTCAGATGGGGAAAGCATTGACAAAGGAGCCAAGGCTACAGGCAATACTAATTCTTTCAGAGTGAAAAAGCAAAGGAAGAACACGCATTTCATGGAATGCTCCAAGTGGGTGGAAGAAAACCTACACAAACTTGCCAAAATGTAGTTTGAGCAGCAAGGGAGGGGCATTAGGTGGCAGGATAGTCAGTCGGCTTAAGAAGGATGAAAGAACTTGACTCACACAAAACTAGCCTGGACAAAGCACTAGAGAACATGCTGCAGGAGAGGTGATGTGGGGAGGATCATGATGACCTAACGGGACATTTGTACCCTAGTGTAAGTTTCTTCCAGCATCATATTCAGCAGTGGTAAGGGATAAGGACAAAGGGATACTGCATTGATATTTTGGGGAAGATAAGGTGACTGGAAGAGTGCTGGCTTAGATTTCCTAGAACTGCTACAGAATTTGGGGGAAGCCACTCAAGAGATTCTGAAAAGAGCTTTTCTTTGGGTAGATGCATCAAGCTGCTTTGGAGAACAGCAGGATGTAGTTATACATGACTTAAACCAGTTTGTGAGTGTTGTCTGCAAACTCATCATCTATTATAGTCTGGGGAGACCAAAAATCAACCCCTACCTCTTCACGAGAAGACTTGACCCAACTCCAACTTACAAGTGAGCACCTCAAGCACCAGAGTAGCTCTTTCAAACATTGCTTAGAACCTCTACTGCTGCCATTATGCCAATGTGCATAAATGATTTAACATGTGGGATAGCAGAGAGAAGAACCAGATGTGCTCATTTCCAGGGGAATGTCCTAACTCTACCGGAACAGAGTCATTCTCTTGTGCTCTCTGTCTCTGTGACTAATTCAGTGTTTTATATGATGTGGAACTACTCCAATTGGACGAGCTGAGGAAGAACCAAAATACCCTGTAGTTGTGGTGTCCATAAAGCCAAGAAGTAGAAATGTGGGTTCAAACAAAAGGAAAGGAATAAAATATGAGTTTCTCATATCCTACGCAACTGTTTTATCCCTCAAATATTGATTAGAGAAGGCAAAACTTCTAACAACTCCAGCTCTGTTCTGCAAAGCTAGATTATTTTTTTGCTCTTTTATTGAAGAAAACTTTCTATTTCTGGTTTCATTCAACACAAAAGGATTTTTTGTTTTCAGCTTTTGGTCTCTTTAAGGCTTTTGTTTCAGCAAGAAAAACTGAAAATATTTAAAGGTTGGGCTCAGGGTGGTCTTCTTCCCCCGGTTTTTCCCTTTGGTTGCCAAACCAAAAGGATGGGGTGGCCCCCATGACCCCGCCCACACTAATCCCCCCCCCCCCAAACCACCACAGCCGAGACAGCACAGATAGTGCATGTTGATAGCTTCTGAATGCTGGATGCTTCCCACAGCCTCCATATACCTATCCTGCCTACAGGCACGTTTAACATTTCCTATGAGAAGTTTGACCTTGCTGTCCTAAGCATCAACTTATTTTTCCATGCTGGATGCCTTTACATTTTTTTTTAAAGGCTTTTAGGGGAAAAGGACTCAAGTGATCTCAGGGAGGTATTTTGGAAGAAGTATTTTGTGACAGTACTAACAAATGTATGATCATTGTGTTGCAAAACAAGAGAACTACCCCTTACAAGATTAGCCAAAAAGTACTCTGGAGGTCAAGAGAAAGTCTTCCTCCTGACCATGGAAATGCTTTGCCGAGCCAGAAGCCTCTGAAAGTCACTGTTGGTCCGTAGCCTTTCAGAGAAAAGCAGAAAAATGTTCTGAAGAGTTCTTCTTCACTGAGCATGTCCAAACCCAAGGCAGGTCTGCCCCAAACACAGGGAAGAGGTAGCTACGGAGCAGTTTTCCCTCTGATCATTCCTCTGTGTGAGGGATTCCTCTGAGTGGTGAGGCATTGCTATGGCACCAAGCACACCAGGACTAAAGGCAGGGAAACTCTCCAGCCCTCTCAGCATTTCTGCTGGAAGTCAGGCCTGTGTGGAGGAGGAGAAGGAATTTGCCAACTTGAATGAAGGGGAGGAGAGGAAAGCAGAGATGGGCCAGGATGGGGGGAAGACAGAGACACAGAAAAACAGGATGGAGAACAGATCAGAGGCCAAGGCTGGATGCAATACAAAGGATAAGGAAACTGGAGGAGAACCCCATTTCCACAGCCTCAGCATCCACATGCTGCCTGCTGGATGTCGCGAACCTACTAGCATAGGAGGCGAGCAAAGTGTGTCCTCCAGCAGTGGCTGGTGCCAGAGGATAATACCCACCATTGCTGAGAGCTGCTCAGCTCCCATGGAGACACAGACCTTGTGCTGAGAATTGAAAGATGCCAACTGCAAATGAACCATAGCCTCCATCTGCCGAATCATCCTGAAACTGAGTAAGTTACCTGGAAAAAAAGCCCCTCTAGACTCAGAGACCAGTGACATTGGGCATACAAAACTTTGGGAATGGCTGCACAGAGAGTGCCTGTGCCATGCTAATTTGGCTCCAGTGTATGTCTGCCTCACAAAACAAATCTGTAATCACAGGATCGCCTGCAGTTTTTCTCCCACAAGACCTGTGCCCTGCTCAGTCCTCGGGATGGTTCTGCTCACTGAATGCAGCATTAGTCATCATTTCTTTTCATTATCATTCAAGTTGCTTCCCTGTTCCCTCCTACTCTCTTCCCCTTTATTTAGTATGCTCCATCCAACTACTGCCAGCATGGATTACACTGGAAGTACCTAATCTTACTGTCCTTACCACTCTCACAGCCTCTGACGTGCTCAGCCTTACATTTCAGTGAGGCAGGGAAGCGCTCCCCTCCATGCAGCAGATGGGGGAGGGAGGCTGCAAGAAGCAAAGAGCCTTAACAAAGTCACAGAGAAAATGTGCAAGAGCAGGGAGCCAAACATGGCTCTTCAACTCCCGGGCTGACCCTCTGCCCCACAGAGATCCCTTCCCTTCTCCTGACCTGCAAGAACAAACTTTAATCTCTTCCTGAAATTGTTTCTGGTGTTCATCTGTGGAGCTGGGATGCTTGGCAAGCGCGGAATTAATCTTTGCAGGATGACTGGAAGAAGGTTTTCCTGAACAGACATGGGAAAACAAGTGAAGAGAAAATTGGATCTGAATGTCATCTCCTTGAGGGTGCCTGTCTCAAGACATGCAGGTTTCTGTTTTCCCACTCATCCCTGCAGGGCACAGGGGTATCCACAGAGGAATTCCTCCTGGCCTCCTTCTGCTGTTGGGAACACAGGTCAGACCTTAGGTCTTGAGCTGAGCACCCAGAAAATGCGGAACATAAACTCAGCTGCCACGCAAGTACATTTTAGCTCAAGACTCTGGAAAAGCATTGAGAGGAACAGAGAAGTAGAGGCAGAACAGGATCCAGCTCTCCAGGGCAACATTTAAAGACTTAACCATAAAACTATCGTGATTTTTCTGCAATTACCTGCCTCATTTACTACACACCTTTTAATTTTGACAAACAAACAAAGAGGAAGTCCTATAGGCAAGAATATACCTTATTGCACACTCCTGATTCATGCTGCATCTCTGTGCACTGAATGAAGCAGACATGCTTTGTGAAAAATAGGTATGATCCATCCTTCAGTGAGATACAGCATCGAAATACACATGCGACAGAGGCAAGGCTGAAGTGCAGAGACATTTCTTATATTCTGTGTGCTAGCTCTTGCAGCTAACAAGGAGTCTAACTCCAGGTTTGTTTTTACTGCACTGTATTGGCTCGTACGGCAGAGTCTGCAGCAGTATCTGACGTGTAATGTGTACGTTGCACATGATCAAAGACTTGAGTGTCATCTTCTTCCCTGGAACAATGACTGCCTAAAGCAGCAGGAGCAGAAGTTATCTAAAGGTAGGGTTAAACAAACCTCCTTCTCCCCTCTGGGGAGAGTAAGCAGTCCAGGTGAGCAAGGTAGGAGGGGAGAACAGTCTGCTTTGTGCTAGGCAGGCAGAGAGCTCCACATAAAAGCACAGGAGCTTTGCAGAAGCATGTCCTGACTCCCATCACTGGAGACTTAATGATGGTAATTCCCAAAGGATGATGCATGCTGACAGGCTTTGACACAAACTACCCCAGGATAATATTAATATGTATTAAAGGCTCAGGCAACTTTATTGGGATGGGCTTGATCAGAAACACATTTCAACAGACCTTTATCATCTGCCGGAACATAAGTAAGGGAGGGAAGGAGAACACATGAACAACCTCACCTTGCTTTGGGTAGGTTTTAGAGACAAACAAGGTTGATCTGTAAGATTAACTGCGTGCTTGGCTCAACTCAGACACTAGACCAAGAACCTTGGATGCTCTACCAGGAATACGAATGTCACCATGGGGTGGTTAATGTCAGAGTCTGTTTGCATGGTCAGCATCCCTAACTCTCCAACTTGTGGCCTTTTGCTGTGCATCTGGAACATCCACCCCTTGGAAAGGAGAGGAGAGGTGCTTAGAGAAGCAGTGTCGGGGTTCTGCTGTCACAGCACTGGGGGAAGGGGGAGTGGAAGAAAGAACCACAGAAGCCTTTGATCATGTGTAATGTTAATGCAAGTGTTACACATCAGAGACTTTGCCAGGGTAACTAGCATATAAACAGGAGCCTAGTGTTAACAAGGAGGACTTCTTGAATATGTTTGTACATTTCTGAGTCAAAGCAATTTCCCTACTCAACAATACATGACACAGTGGAAGAAGTTCAGAAATAAACCAACCTGACATGCTCAGACCTTTAATAGAATTTGGCTTCTTGGAAGTAATTAAATGGTACTTAAATAAAAAAAAAAAGAAGAAAAAAAAGTCCAAGTACTTGGGAAAGGTGCCAATTTGACAGCTCTGGAGAATGAAATAATCTAATCATCCCCCGAGCATGGGCAGCAGCAGGACAGGCTTCCCTTACTAACATGCCTCGAACGTGACCTGGAAAGGCTGTTGATAGAAATGGGGCATACAATCTCTGTGGTCTAATGACTCCTGGCCTTTTCTGCTGAGACAGCTAAAACAGCCGAGTGCCAGCTGTGGTGGGGATACAGACACCTGTCCAGTGGGAATGGTGCTGGGATCTGCCAAGCTCCTGTCATTCCCTAGCCCTCCACTGCAGCACAGCGACTCTCAGCTCATTGCTCAGCCTGGGAGCGGGGGCTGACTGCAGCAGCTCTATGGCCTGTCCCACCTTGGACATGCTCCACTCCAGCCCACGGCATGTAAACAGGAGGTACTGTGTTTAGTCTGCAGGTTTGGGCTTTCACTGCACCAAAGCTCAGACTCAAGAGAAGGCAGTCGCTGGCTGCTGCAGAGCCAAGGTCAGGATTTTTCAGGCTCTTATTTCTCCCCTGTGATAGAGGAAAAGTCCACAGGAAGGGATGCTTGCCATCTCTCTTTCTCCCCATGGTCCCTCTATTTACTTGTCTTTGCAACAAGCCCCTGCACTGCAGTGATCTGCTTTCAACCACCAGCTCTCCTTGGAGCTCATCGCTGCCCCTGGGGTCCCAAGCAGGGGAGGAGGAGGAAAATCCTCTCTGGGCCTTGCTGTGAAAGCTTTGTAGGGCTTGCCAACTCGGCCAGCCCAGGCTGCAAGGGACTAAACCAAACACAGCTCGCCTCCTTGGAAATTTTATGCACCACAACTTCTTTTACTTCTGAAGCAAGGCCACATGAACCTCCCTCCTGTGCTCACAACACCACAAGGGACTGCTGAGCACAGATGAAGCCTCCCATGGCATATTAAGCCAAGAGCCTCAGACACTCCCACATGTGTCTTGCACAACTGGGTGCTCCTCCAGTTGTCCCGTGCTGCTTTTAGCTTCCCTTCCTCCCCTACCCAGTCTGTCCTCCTTCATGTTCATCACAGGACAGGGCAGGAGGCAGCACTGGAGCCAGTCACGTCAGATGAGAAGATTCAACACATTGACCTTGTGTAGGAGACAAGCAAGGGAACTTGCTTTTCATTGCTGCTCAGAAGCCAGCAATTCTCCACCTTTCCCACCAACCTACTCCAAAAATCTGCCACAATTTTCCACCAAAGAAACAGACATGGAATCAACCAGGCTCATAAGGGTTAATGTGTCTGAATGGTGACCTGATCCTTGCCAGTTATTCACAATTTAGAGGTTACCTGACTACTCTACACATCAATACATTTCAAGATGTGATGTAAATGCAAACAAACACTTATGTTTGGAGTTAACACAGTCACAAGATCCTGTGTATCATGTGTTGGCAAGCACAGGGACCAACAGCAAATGACCCACCCTTAAACCTGACCCTTTGCTGTTAATCATTAGAGGAGTGTTGCACTTTCCAGTCAGTACAATCAAAGCACGCAAGCTCTTTGAAAATCCCTACACACAACATGATTCTAGCCAAGATCAGCTCCTTTACAAGTCATATAGATTTCAAGGTATGATGTCCTCCAGACATATGAACAGGGGCAGTGGAATGCCTTGAAAACAAGTCACTGGAAGGTTAACTGCAACACTGCAATGCTAAAACAAATCCCTGCCTTCAAAACAGAAGTGGAGGCAGGAATGCCACAATAACAATGAAGGCAGAGACTTAGTGCATGCATATAGTCCCGCAGAGATGGGCTTTTCAGCATAAACACATTCCTCAAAGCTTTTTTATTTTTGCAATATGTTCATAACCATGAAGAAATTCAAGGTCAGACTAGTGATACATCATTGTATCATTAGTGCATCACTGCTCCATAGGGCTGACCCTCAACATTAAGCAGATGGGGAGCTCCCAAGAGAAAATCTGCGATACAGAAAAACTGGGTGCAGAAAATGTGTGGGTGCTTTCACAACCATGAGGTTTTGTCAAAGAATCCATTGGAAAGAGCTGGAACTGAAAGAAGCAGTGCTCTCTGTGCTGCTCCCCTGCTAGTGATGATGCAAAACCGAGATCTTGGCTCTGCAGGATCACAGTCCCACAGCTTTCTAGCTCTTCTGCCCTGGCTCCATTCTTGTTTAGGTCATTCCACTCTGCCTCCCCAAATTCCTTTCTGGAAGAAATCAAGAGTAAATACTGCCTGTAAAGTGTTCGCTGGCTCCACAAAATGGACACTTGCATTCACAAATGATTTTTTAACTTTCCAGCCACTGCTCATCCATTTGAGTTCCATTAATATCAATAGTTAACAGTTCACCATTAATTTTTGAGTCCATAATTACTGAAAATATTATGTAAGAGCTATGAGAGATGGTGCAGCAAAAACCACAGGTTTGTTACACTTTTAAATGACAGAAGCCCTTAGCAGGATCAGTTTTAGGACATGCTAAAGGAGGAAGGGGGAGAAAAAGGAAGAAGGCTCTCTCACTTGTAACCAAGGTCCATGTGCTGCATAGGGGTGCTCTTCTGTAGCAAAGGCTCCTTCTACTCCCGTTGATACAAACGTGATTGCTGTATCCCCTGTAATACTTTTATATGTAAAGTGCCGTCCATGTAAGAGCCTTCCCCTGGGGAATAAAACATATGTGTGTGAATTGAGAGGGTGTGAGCAGTGAACAGCAGAATGATGAAGGCCCGTACCTTCTGCCATCAGCATGGGAAACCTTTTTGAAGGCAGCAATTCTTAATTTTTCTGCAATATGTATGTATGATTTGCTCCACAAAGCAGGTCACAAGCCTCCTGCTGAAGCTGGGAGTCCTCCTTTATCTCCTCCCTTAATCTCAGTGCCTTCTTACAGAACTAGAATACCTCTAAAGCCCAGTGCATGCCTATCACCATGACGAGGTGCTGATGTATGTAAGGGCAGGGGATTACCAGTCTTTCAGTAAGATGAAAACTGAAGAAGGGTATCCAGACTCTGTATCATGTGGGAACTTGAAGATGAATTTCTAAGCAGGCTTATCAGTGGGGCTCAACTTACCTACTGCAACAATACCTACTAATCCATTGTCCTGGTGCTTTATAAATGTAACCTGTATTAAGCAAATGCCTAGAAAACATGCATACTTGACTGTCTGAAGTACCACTTCCCTTTTTTTTCCGTCAGTGCCTTCCACAGGGAAAATCGCTGTTCTGGTATTTAGGCTCAGAGCATATGTAACATGCATGCATGGCTTCCAGCATGCAAGGGGGAAAACTTCAGGTAAGATACATTGTGCCTAACAGATCCCAGTTGCTTGATGAGTTACTGCTGGTCAGCTGAGATGTGGTAACTGATGAGACAGACCATTCACACAGTTGTGATGTAAAATAAAATATAGTCATGTTAACTATCCCACTGGTTTCTCAACAGGCACCAGCTGCTGATAACTCTGATACTACAGATACGTAACTCATTAAGCTGAAGTAACTCAGTCACCTACAAGCATTTGCCTCAACCCCACAGTTCATCTTTATGCTAAGGACTATGATATTTGCCACAGGTATTTTTAAGAACACTGCTGACTGAGCTGTGG
Source organism: Agapornis canus (assembly GCA_036873685.1). Classification (NCBI taxonomy): domain Eukaryota; kingdom Metazoa; phylum Chordata; class Aves; order Psittaciformes; family Psittacidae; genus Agapornis; species Agapornis canus. The sequence continues at coordinate 43,950 of JBAFWW010047084.1, read as the reverse complement.
AAACTCAGAAAAGTCACTCGCAGGCGTATGCGGAGCCTGAACTTCCAAAGACAATGTGCAGAGTACACATGCGATGTTTCTGCTCCTTCTGTCATGTATGTGACATAATTTGTCTGAAAAACACGCTTGCACGCATGAACTGACTGCAAACAGACTTTGCACAACCACTTGTGTCTGAGCCCATAAGCCAGAATTAACAACTTAAGGGATTTCTTTGACAGAGTATGTTAATACATCCCTTCTTTGTCACAGGGTTGACAGTGTTGCATTAATAAACCCCCCATACTAACCCTGTCCCATTTCAGCACTCAAAATACACTGGAGAACATAAAAAGAATGAGAAACAATCTTACCCTGATGAACACACATGTGAAGAATCATCTGTTTCTAATGTGTTTTGGCAAAATATCTCAGCTCTGGCCTTTAAAGACTCATTGCATGCATGTTTGTATGGTGAAACGCCACAAGGCAAAAGCAGCATGTCAGCACAAGCTGAGGAGAAGGACAGCTTTGCTCACCTTAGACAGAGGGGAATGAGTGCTCCAGACTCCTGGTTAAATTTCAGGTGTACACTCTCCAGCTGTCTCGTGCGGATTAGCTCATGAGGAATGATAGCTGCTGAGCTCTCGCTCTCTAAACTGTCCTTACGGCTTCTACGAGAAGAGACAAAATGCACATATTTAGGATCCCAGTGCTGCGTGCTTTCTGCTGCGTTTCACAGCAATTGTGTGAACGCTGAAGGACACAGGAGCAAACTGTGCAAAGGCACATCTGAGTTTTCATCACTCCTACAGAGACACAGCCTCCCTCAGCCCCAGCAGGCAGCTCTTCACCTTGACTTGATGACCTAGGATCTGAACTGGCACACACACATGGTGCATCCCTTCCCAACATACAAGAACTAAAATTTCTGGGAAGAACTGGATGGAGCAAACCTACATTCTCCAAACCCCCTTAAAATAGCTTGGAAAAATTACCAGGTGTGCCCTCCCTCCTGCTTTTGCTTTATCTTCAGGGTTTTTAGGCAGTGGCCTGCAGGACAGAGTTGTTCAGTCCCTGGTGCCTTTGCTTGAACATCTTTGAGGTCTGAGGCATCCCTAAGTCATTTCTTTGCACAGTTCAACCAAAAAGTTTTGAGAACCCTCCTCTTCCACCAGCATCAAGTGTGGCAACAGCCAAAAGATGGACTCTACATGTGACAAGCAGGACATCTGAAGATTGTTTTCCCTTGTACGCAGAGCTGCTTTAAGACAATACAGCTTTGCTTTTTTATTTGTTCATTTCTGCACGACCAGCATATTGTGAAGCTGGGACTAAAGGTCATGCTGTTACATAATTAGGAACTTTGCCAGAAAGAATCCTCTAGATAATCCAACGGTATATCTCTAAATACTTGACCATAAACACTTTATATGTCCAAAGAGCATCAGCGTGATCCCTTACTTGATAGTCCAGAACAAAGAAAAAGGGGGGTTTACAATTTTTGCAGATGACAGACTGCTGTGATGTGTCTGACATGCGATGTATTTTTGCCACCTGGCGTTCCATGTGAACTTAATAGAGGTAAGACTTTGGTAAGATAGATTTTGAGCACAGAAGCACCGGAGGAGGCCAGGGAAAGCAGAAGGAAACTGGGAGATGCCACACTGCAATGTGTTTTCGTCATGTCAGACAGACAAAAAGCCAAGCAAGGCTACCAGGCTGTGGCTCCGTTTGGGAACACTAGTAAATGTGGCCTTTCCTCCACCTACGAGGAACCACTTTAATGCACATCTGGAAACAGTCATATAGAAGCAGCTTGACCCTCACAAGCTGACTTAAATCACACCTTTACTTGATTTTACATTTGGGTGCTGTCCCAAAATAACTTTCATCCACCACTCTCACAGTAATATAAAAGCAGATCAGCCTATTGCTTCGCCAGGTCACCCAGACCTAGGTGAGCCTTTCACCCAGACTGCTGAGCTGCCCTCTCTGAAATGAGGATACAAGCTAAACTCTGATAGCTCACAGTGCTTTCCTGCAAATACTGTGCATGGCCAGGTCAGAAACATGAGGAGAAAAAATAAACCAGAGCAGCTCAGCTGCCTGCAAGACAAAAAACTAAAACATGTCCCAGGTTCTGCCTTGGCGGCACACAAAGGCAATGTGGGCCCAGCAAGGACACAATAAGTCAGGACACAGCTTATACACAGGGTGGGCTGATGGACTGACAGTCAGCAAGAGCGTCAAGTTTGGTGGCTTAACCCTGAAGCAAAGACACAACATGCTTTGTAGTCTATAGGTGGCACTTAAAGCTGTGTTTAATCTACTTCAGCAAACATTTTACAGCTCTTTGTAGGTGGGGTCTTCAAAGAGTGGAGTGGGCCAGCATTTTACAGGCTGATTACCAGAGAAGTGCAGTTACAGTTGATTAATGATCAGTTGACCTTAAACTAAGCTTTGCCTCAACTTCCTTATCAGATCTTATATACACAGTGAGCTGTGGGAAAGTCAGCCTGTGGTCTACGGCTTCCAATCATTCATTTATCAACCCCTACCAAAGGGTCACCCATTAGCAATGCATGATTTTCAAGCAGGCCATAAGCTTGCACTTGTTGAATGCAGCTCCTAATTTTATGCACCCTGGAGCAGATCAGGAGCTTTACAGCAATATTATTGCTATAGACAAGAGGCTGTGCCCTTGTCACCTGGACTGCCTAAAAGTGCTGGGTACGTCCCCTTACAGCCTCCCAGGCAACCGCTGCTGTAGGTAGGTTTATGCTTTAGAAGGACAGACACAGGACAGTTCCCCATGCCCCATGGCTCCAAACCTCCCTGAGCTGAAGGTGGGATTTTAGGTTCCCACCATGCTATCCAGTACAGCTGCCAGCACAATGGGGCTGCAGTCCGGAAGGGAAACAGCCTCCGGTTGCTAATGCAATAATAGGAATGACGACAACATTCTGGAGGCAAGGGGCAAAGCTTTCTAAGTCTTATTAAAACCAGCAAATACTGTTTGTCATTACATGCTCAAGAGAAGATGTTGACTAATGTGTAACTATCAAACGGAACTGTCATGACTTTAAGGCTGTCAATAATTATGACTTCACATTAATAAGTAACCAGCCCTTCTGTCAAAAAGGTGAAGGAGTGAAGCAAAATAGCAGTTAATACTTTGAATGGCATGAAAGTATTAATCCTTTCCACAAAACCTTCCCAAAATAGTCACGGTCTCTGTGTTTCTCACACATTTTCAGCTATTTAAAGTTAAGAGTGAAGCTTCAATAGCAGAAATCAAGTAACTATCTAAGCTGATCCTTTCTATACAAGAGTTGTGTGTTGTGGACTGTGTGTAACACATTCAAAAGGCCACAGTGCAATTACTTGCAGACTCTGGAATATGTTGCATGACACAGGGACTTGGCATGACCCCTTAAAATTCTCTTTTGGGGAATACAAATCCTTCCAAAGGGCGATGGCCCAGATGAAGGGTCAGCAGGACTTCGAGGTTGTTATTAATGAAATGTTCACGTCATAACACACATTGTCATCCACAGCTTGTAGTTTTCAGCCTCAGAAGAAAATGTAGAAAAAGTTTGCTTCCTAACACTAACATCCCTGGTTTTACAACTGTCAGTTACCCGTAAGCCTTTGCTTCCTCCACCCCATCACCAAATAAATCAGCACCAAAAGCCAGTGGAGTTTTACTTGTTATGACTAAGATCTAGCTGACTATCATGTAAAATGCTGCAAGCTTCGTCTACTCCAGATTTAATACTTCACCCAACCCACACAAAAAAATCATGTTTCTCAGTGTCCAGAAAAAACAAGTCTGGAAAAGCCAGGCTGCTGCATTAGGAAAGGCTGTAGATTTAAATGGAAGCAGCATGCCGGAAATGCCCCAGTTTAAGGACTGCACATCTCATGTTTTGTGAAACTGGAGGGGAGTTGGAGGAGATTAAAGCGCATTTCCCTCTGATTGGGAGCTGGTGGGAGGTGTAAACGTGGGCAGTTGTCAGATTAATTCTTTAGATGATTACATTCTTTTTGTTTCTTTAAAGCTGTTTGTAGTTGGGTTTGATGTCTCCTGTTCTGGGCAAGTGTATTGCTGCAGTTACCAAGGTGACTTTAGCTGACTTTCAACTATTTTTTCCAGCTTAGGTTTCTACCAGTAGTCTGCTTCTGGGCAGAGGAGAGAGAGGGAGGAAATGAGGTTTGTTGGGGTTTTTTATTTATTTTTAAGTCTCATGAATGCTGATTAACAGCCCATGAACTTAAACAAAGCCAAATCTAATTCTTCCCCCCTATTTCAAGACAGGGGCTGTCAAACCTTTGCAAAGGTGTCCAATGTGGCCTGCAGCTTTCCCAGACCTCTGTCAACAGGGACAAAGGACCTGAGGAGACTACATGTCCCAGTGTGCTGTGCTCCTTCTCAATGTGAGCCACATGCTAGAACCTGCAGCCTCCCGGGGGCCCTGTCTTTGTAACTAAAGACAAGGGTGGCTGCAACCTCCTTAAGTTGATGGCAATTAGCAGCAGCACATGGAGCTCCTGGAAAATCGCCAGTGCAATCCCTGGGTTGCACAAAGTTTGGATGTCCCCTCCTTCTAAGCCATGTTTATAACAACCTCTTCCCAAGCAACCACTGGCAGTTATTTTATGGGATTCAAGAATATCCAGGCTGACTGGATTAAGAAAGGTTTATTTATTCTTGCATTTGTGTTTTGCTTTATGATCAGAGTGTTTGATCTCATGGATCTGTCACAGAAGGAGGTATTAGTTCCTTTCCAAGCTGTCACTGACATGGAGCATAATTTCACTGTATTTTCAAATTATCCTCCCAGGTACCAAAGGACATACTGCTGGAAGCTGGCTATGGCAAGGGCTCTTTATAGGAGTGTGTGCCTACTGCACCATTAACCTGAGTTAGAGTCCCTGCTCCTGGCTTGCTTAGTACAAACCCCAGCAAATGCAAACCATCAGTGCAAGCTTACACAGCTGGGAGAGAAAGGTTGAACCACTTGCCCCCCACCCCTGCCTGCCTTTCTTCCTTTCCCAACCTCTTCACTCCCTAACGAAGATACAGTCAAAGATCACTTCAGTGCCGGCAATCTTCCAATGTCTTTCCCACAGTCTCCCCTGAAGGGCAAACCAGCAGTTGTGGGAAAGAGCCCTGAGCATCTTGGCAAACAAAGTTACGGCACACATCACAGATGCACAGAGGCAAGTGCAGGAATGGAGAGGACACAGTTACACAGCTCCTGCTGTGGTCACACCGAGACAAGGCTAGCTGGACTGTTCAGATCTGGATGCTTGGCACCCTGGTTAAACCAGACAGTGAAGATGTTCTGTGTGCATTTCCTGGCATGGAAGGGCTCCAAGGACAATGCCAGCAGCATCTTGCCACTCACACATCCCTTTGGAAAGCTGCATAGTAACTACTGTCAGTGCTTGCAGGGGGCCAAGACTCTTCCAGGGCTGCAACTGAGCAGGGACTGAGAGATTTAGGCTGTGCCACTGGCACCCTGCAGACTCATGAGCAAAGCTAAATCTTTTATGTTTCAGGGTCCCCGTCTGTGAAACTGAGATGTTTTTCCAGGTAGAGATGTTGCAAGGATTAAATCAATGTTTGCAAAGCACTTTTGCATTCTTGGATGGGGAAAGCTATGCATAAGTGCAAATTACTGCATGGTGGCTGCTCTGCACTTCTTCCGACACTGGTTTTCCAGACATTTACTTTACTAGTTCGCAGGCTTGTCACCCAGCACTCAGCCTCATGCTGGGAGACACTCCCTAAAGTATACTGCCTCCCCCCATTTAGCATTCCTTACTTAAGCAAGACACCACTGAATGGCGTCTTGATGAGGGAGCATGCCTAAATAAGCAGGACTGGATTGGAAACTTACAGCTTAGTGGCTGCAGAATCAGAAAGTCTAGCCAGAACTGGATAGTTTCAGAGAATGCTGAAATGTTCCCCTTTATGTAAAAGTTTGTCTCCAAGAACTGAAGACAGGAAACCAGCTACACAGACAACAGCTCCCCTCCGCCCAAGGAAAGCAGCAAACAAAATCCAGTGCAACTGGGAGAAGCAAAGTGCGGACTGGCCTTGAAGCAAATCCTACATCTTGGTATTACTGTCAGAGCTTCCTCAAAAGTGCGGCTCCGATGAAGCTTGTTAATGTGCATTAACCCAGTGCTACTGACTGAAAGGAGACATCAGCATGCCCTATTTACCAAGTCAGAGGAACTGCATGGGCAGTGTACTCCGTTTCTGGAAGTGGTGCCTCTGTTCCTTATGCTCTCCAAACCAGGCACACCGTGTGACAGCACTCCTGGAGTGACACGACTCCTTCTTCCCACAAAGGAACAGCAACATCCTGAGATGCTCAGGGTGCAGGGCACCAGAAGGTCACAGCCAGGACAGTTCTGCCAGCCCCACCTGCCGGAGGGTTGCTCCCTTTGCCAGGAACCTGCCTTCATTTCCTCACACAGCTGGAAACTGTTTGGGGCTGGATGGAATTAGCAGATGCTCACAGAGCTACTGTATGTTCAGGTTTCCCTAGACTCAACCTGCCTTTCTGACTGGAAATTGAAGGCAGATGGGATCGGAGGTCTCTGGGGCATTCAGTGTGGGTCCCTGGATGAACCACAGCAATGTATGGGGAGGATCAGTGCCCATACAGTTATCTGGGAATCCCAAGCAGAAACAGGGGAATGAGGTACGTTGAACCACACCACTTTACGCTTCTTGAGAAGGAGGGAAGCGATAAATAGCAGAGATATGCTGAAAAAGCCTCCTCAAATTAACGCAGCCTTGGGAGACCTTTTTCGAACACTCAAGCCTCACCTTCAGGCACAAGGACTCACACGGCCATTCCTTGAGTCCTGACACAAGGAAATGTAGCAATTACTGATAATTTTAGCCTCAGCATGTGCAGCAATGCAGCGTGCTAGCTCTAGGTTTCTACTCCATGCCTCAGCTCACAGGAGCTGTAGAACAGTCTGAGTCAGCCAAGGGGCAGAAAAACATCACTTTCAGCAACATTACGTGATCAAGGGGACCCTTGAGGGGTGGAAAAGGTCATGAATTCCCCTATCCCGACCCTGGCTCTCACTGCAACTGTGGCAAATTAACTCCTCTATCTTCCTCTACAAAGCAGAGATACTATTTGCCTACCTCACAGGAAAGCACAGAGATAATTACCAAGGACAACTAAAGACTTTGCTCCAGAACTCATCACATGAAGAGATTAAATACTGAATGAAGCAAGACTCCACAAGTGTCACTTAACTCTGACATCTGGAGCTTCCAGCCCACCAAGGTCTTAGCAGCAGTGCTTAGCCTAACACCTAAATGTTCCCTAAGGGTAAGAGATCGCTATACCCAAGAGTTAATCTGTATGGTTCAGGCAACTGGAAGCTTTGCCTTTCTGTCTGTCTTAGCAGCACCTACTAAGGTGCTAAGGGGTCCTAAGAAATAAATAATGCACCACTGTAAAGTACATTTACATTCACACACACCTCATTTTTCCAAGCAGTAATCGAGAGTATTATGTTCCCTATGGTCGAAATGATTAGTCATGTTTCCAAAGATTAATTTACATGTTCTTTTGTTTAATGTGTACAAACTGATTTAATGGCTGCTTATGAACTGAGCTAACAGTCATTTTGAGAAACAGATGTCTGATGCAGTTTTAAGCATTAAGAGTGCTTTTATTCATATCCTTAGGAGAAAAAGGGCTACACAGTCCACAGTAACAACACTAATGAATCAGAGTACCACAGCTGCCCAACAGGGTTCTGACAGAAACCAGTTTTTTCTCAATGGAAGTTTTTTCTTAGGGCTCTGGGACAGTGAACAACTGTGAACTGCATGCTTTACATGTAAGTATGTGCTTTGCTGGGGCCAGAACGCTGAATCAAGTCCTATCTGCACCCAAACAATGGGAGGCTTTTGCATAAGTGCTGAAAACTGTAACTACACAAAAGCAGCGAAATCTGTATGGAAGTCGAATCCTCCACATTTTATACCAATAAATATTTGAGAGTTTGAGTGCTTCTGATACAATTTTGTGACACTGAATGCAGAACAGGCTGCCGGCTTTAAGCTCTGATAGATTACTGTGTGGGTGGTAGGGTTAGGATAAAAGAAAGGGAAGAAAACTACCAGGAAAGCAGTTGGTGGTTGCAAATCTATGACAAATAAACAGCACATTCTTCTTCTGCACAATTCCATTAGAGTCTGTGTCAGACTTTAGGATCCTAATGTCATTTGGGTGCAAATTTGACAGCCTGGGGTTCTGCAGTGCTCCCTATGGAAAGTAGATCTGGGATTTGAAACAATTTGCTGTGCCCCAACAGCATTGCTGTCAAGTTCCCAAGGAGCCTTTAACGCACTAGTTATTCACAGGACCCTTGCAATGAACCATGGGTTTGATATTTTATGGTCTGGTGTGTACAGTGCAGGATATGATTACACACAAGCCTGCTTCCCATCAGCTACCACCTCGTAATCGTTAACATATTTATCCTTGTGGTGCCTCAAGAAGATGACATTGTTATTAGTCCCACTTTATAGATTCAACACTGAAGCTCAATAGCTGAATGACTTTGATTACACAAGATTTGCACTGAAGGACAGAACTGAGCTGCAGCCCTACCAGGCCCAAGCAAAGGTTGCGCCAGAAGGACTACATCTATGTGCAGAGCTGTCCTTCATCTCAGGTGCTTGCAAGTCTAATGAAATTACTGTATCTGCACTAGTTTTGTGCTTTTGTGTCTCATCCTTTGCCACCGCAGGTACCTGTATGGAATATGATGTAGATACATTACTACATGCAAAAGCTAAACTCTTTAAGTTACATCCCTCTGTAGCTGCTGGAAACAAGAGTCTCCAGATCATGCTCATGTACTTTATAGCATGTTGAGCAACTTTGCTGAAACACGTAAGACATGCTGAGACAGTGTATTAAGAAAGGTTGAGACCTAGTAAGATCTTCCTCTTCTGCTTTATCTGTACCACACAGTGCTGGAAAATGTGGTGACTGCTAAGTTTCAGCCAGTAGGGATAATCATCAGGCCTCATTTAAGTACCAGTTAAGAGTTTGAGAGTAAACACTGCTTTCCAGTACAAACCACCCCTCTCAGTATGCTCAATGCACTGAACAAGTCCCATTTTATCCAGCACATGAATTGTAGAAGACAAGCCACTACACAAGTAGAGGAATTTCCAAATTCCTCCCCAAGTAGCCAGTAAGATGGAGGAAGAAAGTACTATGACACACTTACATTGAGGAGACCTCTTGGTACTATCACCAGACCATCTGCTGGCAAGACACATGGGTGATAACTCTCTTTCCTTAAATCAATTGCTGTTGTGGAGAAACAGGCTAGCTATCAGTTTCCATAGTGGTAACCATAGGCCTCAGAGAAATGTATTGATCTCTAGGAGGCAAACACTGGGAACCAGCCATTCCTACCACTCAGGCTTCAGATACGGTGCATGTGCAGCTGCTGTAGGTAAGAGAAGTTTGCAACAAAGAGCATTGTCATGGCTATGAGGCTCTGAATTTGACCTGCCTTCCTCTCTGTGCCTCAGAACAGTTGAAACCCCAGGTAAATATTTGTGTGCTTCACCTCAGACCTCTGCTAACCTTTCACCACCCTGTCTTGAGTGCATCTCTGTTTATCTTATCCTGAATAACATAAAGCTTTCTTATCTAAGCAGCAACTGTCTCCCAGCATTAAGGCTTACCCATCAGATGCCTCCCTGACCTGATGTGCACCCCAAATGTCTCTGGTCATCCCCAACCACTGTGAACTTAAAAGTTTTTGCTGGGCATGCAGATTCATGCAGGAGCCCAGCATCTGTGACAAATGCTGCTCAATACTTTTGAGCCTCCAAGGTTGGGTGTGACTTGTGCAAATCATTTTGTTTTTTCAGTTGGGCCAATAGGATCAACCTTTAGGCAGAGAAATACTTCTCAAAATCAGAGTCAGGTCAGAATCTGGCTCCACAGAATTACTATACAGCAAAAGTAAGATTATTTCTAAAGCAGTAATAAAGCCACTTGAGATTTTTCTTTAATAAGCACCAATATCTCATATTACTTATTAGTACACAGCATCAGCAACTGACACAGTACTTCCCCCAAAAGGATTAGGCAACTCGGAAATATTCATATACAAGGCAAATCGAAAGCCAGCCACAAAATGGAATAAGAAAGGACATGGGGGTTCTAACAAAGGATGAGGAATAATTTTCTCATGAAATGCTTGAATCAAGAAAGAAACAGGAATTGAAACAGAGCAGGATGCTGTCCCTGCCTGGCACTACAGGAAAGCTGATTTCATGATGATCCTTTACTCTTGGAACAAGAAAGCACAGATGTTCATTGGAGACTGGGAAACTGAAGGAAATACCAAGATGAAAGAACACAGCAAAGATGCATGCGTCTCTGTATCATTTAGATGAAAACATAAAGATTGGTGGGAAGATATTCAACTAGCAACTGAAATAAGCTGAAGTGAGGAAGGGGAGAAACCCCAAAAGACCTAAGTACAGATACTGGAGATGGCTTGAAACCACAGGTAATTTCCTATAGATTCACTGAAGTCAAGTTACAAATGAGGCCCACCAAGTCCTACTTAAATCACCTGCTAGTCTACAGACTATTAGAGAGCGGGGTGGTACTGGTATGTAATTACTGCCAGTACATGCATGCTTAAGCAAGGTAAGATCAAAGTCACTTAAAAATAAGAGGGGGAATAAACCCAACATTTTAAGCAAAAGGTTTGTAATTATGGGCTTGAAATTGAAATGCTTAGGCAAAAACATCAGCAAACACTCATCTATGCCACCTAGCTCTTTGGATACCATACACTTTACAGGTATTTGTACATTTTACAGGGCTCAGTCCAGTCTGATTCTAATCACTGTACATCACGAACAGCAGGTTCCACAGAACACGGTCAGAGCTGCTCTGCATTAGCAACATTTGTCCAAAACCCTCCTCAAACTCTGCCCATTAACCCAACCTGAACCTGTGCAAGTATTTGCTGCTAGCCTTCCTTTCCCCCTGCCAAGTCTTTTCCCACCCAGCTTTAACTTTGTTTCCCATGCTGAACTCTTTAGCCTCCCCGTGCCCCCAGTCTGAATGTGGAGTGTGCAGGGTGAAACTTACGGTGCTCGGTCGTGGTTCAACCCGTTCTGTCTTTGTGAATTTATTGGAGGTAGAACAGGTTTGCTGTTAATCTCAAGCCCTCTCCGCAGAGTCTCCCTGATCTGCTCCGTATCTGCAAAGAGAATTTTTTTAAACATGATTTAGAGCCCTCAGAAACATCACAGACACAAGGCAATGTCAGCTGGTTGACTTTCTTTAAGGCCTGTTTCTGTGGTGTGTTCCATCTAAACTCTTCCCCTTCAGAACAAAATGAAGATCTCTTAAGGGTTAATCCTTATCAGCTCTTTCTGCACCTCAGGAGTTGTTTCACTTTGTAAAGTCAGACTGAATTCTCTTGGTTTGGGCTGTGACTGATATGTCAGGCACAGAGAGCTGGAACCTTTTGTACTGAGCCCTCCTCATGAGGAAATTCTGAGTAGTTTTGTATCCTTTCATAAATGAGGTGTTTGCTGTTTCTGCAGCTCCCACAGAACCTCATGACACTTCCAGCCTTTGCACTGGAAGTCACTTTTCCTGCTAGGTGTAACAGGAATTTGCTCCTTTACCAAATGAGTGCAAGGACGTTCCCAAGCTTTTGCAATCGGCTTTGCAAATCTGTTGATTAATTAACGACCAAATTCACAAAAGAAGGGAATTTCATGCAGGGCAAACTTTAGCCTGAAGCTCACATTTGAAAATAAACTGCAAATTATGCAGTTCAGATGCAGTCTGCTTACTTTTTCATCTTCCTACAATGTCTAATGGCCAAAGACTTCAATAGGATCCTTGCTTTCCTTTCATAGAAGTTCCCTCATCTTTTTTTGAGAAATGTGGGAATTGGGTAGACAAAAAAATATCCAAATGATTTAAAAATCTTTTGAAGGCTATACAAATATCATCACATTTACCAGCCTTGGGCTCCCCATTCGCAGAGCTGAGGGAAAACAGCCTTTTTAGATCCAATGCAGCTCAAAATATTTGCACAGGAGCCAAAAGGAACCCTATATGTATTTGAAGGCTTTTTATTTTACCATGGACTTAAACCCAAGTAAGATACCATCCTGTGGAAACCACTATTAATTCCAGGAAAACAAGCCCTCCAATTTTACATTGTTTAACCCACTTGAAAGGCAACACGTGTAATTTCAAGCACATGCAATGGCAATGACATCTGTACCCTGAGATGGCATCTCACTGCAAAGGGGAACTCCACTGTAATTTATTTCTTCTTCGCAGAGTTCCGTATTTGCAAGATCACTTGAGTTCAGCTACAGAAATGTGCAGGGTCAGTCTAACTTGCCACCCAAGAAGTGACAATGTTAATAAAGGAGCACCTCCTGCAAAAATGCAGTTGCTTCACCTTGCAGGTGTTTACAGTCCTGGTTTCTTTCACCCAGTGCTCAGTTTAACTGTGCAGATTTAGATTAGAAATAGCCTAAAACTTGAAGGAAGCATTTAGACAAAACAACACTAAGATCTCTTTTCTTCTCCCCTGCCTTCCACAAAAAGGCCACACCAGAATTCCTTTCCCTCTCCTGTGACATACTGAGCCTTCCAGCAACTGTAGTATTTGTTATGAACCCCAAGATGCTGCATGACTCAGCCCACTGCCCAGATCCATCAGAAAACAAGCCAAAAGGCTCTGGCAGTGCCTCAGTTCAGGACCTCTCACCTTTTCCAGAGAGCCTCCGTGGCTGGGTCCCAATGCAAATGCTCCTGCTGTCTTCATCATCCTCCGGGGGCCGGCTGAGATCATCCCAGGCACATTTGGCACTCACTCCACTCAGGTTTGAGCCATCTGTCTCAATCCCTTTGTCCACTCTCTCCTGCTTGAAAAGATCCAAAACCCCAAGATGTTTTTGGGTGTTGCTCAAACCTGAGCTGGAACCCACCCTGGTTCAACCCAATCTTCACATGACCCTCCTTTGTGGCCAGTTTCCACTCTCTGTCCTCCATACGTTGATGTATCAGCTACCAGTGACTGCACATTGAGCGGAATTAGGGAGCTGGTCTGAACTGGAACAAACCTTTTCCATAGCAGGTTGGCCTGAAGTCCTACTCCTTTCCCACTGCTTCACTAGCAGGCACAAGGCAGGGAAAGAGCGAGGTGGAAATTGATGGTTTGGAGTATGCAGTGTTGCTGCTTTCAGTGTTAGCTCTGATTTTACACCAACTCAAAGTACATTATATACTCCTCTGCGAAGCACAGCTTGGCAGTCTACCTAGTGCATGTCAGTGATAACAAACTCCTGAATAGACTTGTTCTCTTTCCAAGATTACCAAGGAATCCCACAATGAAAAGCGCTCAGAGAGACTCATCATTCACAAGAGTTCATCACTGGCAAACCAGACAACCACTGTGCTTTTCAGTGTGCTGGGGTGTTCAGCAAAGGACAAATGTGCAAGGAGACACAGGTCTGTTCACAATGTCAAAGCTTTTGCATAGCTTTATTAGCAAAACACACAAACTTCCTGCCTTGCAAGTTGGACTTTCCAAGCATGCAACCACCATTTGGGCCTCATAAGGTGTCATACACCACCCACAAGCAGATGGATGCTCCCAGACACCATGCATTTTGTCCAGGACATGGGCATCTATAGCCAGCAAGACTGCCCTAAGCTACAGCCAAGGCTTCCCCAGGACACCTACCTGCTGGGGAAACTGGCATTAGTCTGAATTTCCACCTCTGCCCCACAAGGGGGTAATGTTGAGCTGAACAAACTCGGGGCTCAGCTACACCGAGGCAGGGCTGCTCTTACCGCTGTCACCTCTTCCCAAACCCGCTTACATTCAGTTCTTCCTTGCAAAGCTGCGCCCTAGAAAGAGCATTGCCTGTTCTTGTGACCATCCAAGAGAGGATTTGAGCAGCTCCAAGATAAGCACAAGCGCTCAGGGTGTGGTTACACAGCAGTGTAAACTGATGTAATTCTAGCGGCTGCAGTCCCACCCTCCTCCATGTGCTCCTACCCCTTCCCTTGAGCCAACTTTCTTTCAGCTGGATCACCTCCCTAAACTGGCTCTTTGGCCCAAGGCTGTGGCTGAGGGCAGGGTCGGTGCGGTCCTAACTTAGATTTAAGCATTCAAGAGACTGCTCTCCTTCTGCCTCTCTCCCTGAAACACTACTCCTCATTGGGATCTTCCTCTGGCGTCAAGGGGAAGCTGGCTTCTATGAAAATGTCATAGGAAAATATGAGAAATAACAAATCTGCTGGGATTTTCTTTTGTTATATCCTAAACATAAAATTAGTTGTTTTATCCAGAAATAGAAGTTGTGGAAAAAGAAGTAAAAATACATCCGATCCTACACATGCAAAACAATACTCCGAGTGAGATTTAGCACGTGGCTCCTTTGGGAGCCCTCCCCAGCGCTCTGTGAGGACCCACATCAGCCTTGTCAGCATGCTTGGTTTTTGTTCCAGTGATTGGGGAAGCATGGGAAGACCACCAAACTTGCCCTTTAGTGGGGAACAGAAGAGCCCAAAGGGCCCCGAGGACTCCATCAGTGCAATCTTGTGGGATGTGCTTCTCCATCCCCACAGTCAGAGCCCCCGGACACTGCACAGAGCCTTGGGAAGAGGGAAAGGGACTCTCATCTGCATCTCAGCTGGTCTGCAGAGCACTTCCTCAGGGGAAGAAGCACAGCTCAGTTGGCATCCCCTGGAGATTAAGGGGGGCTGATGGAAACGATCTGGCCTAAGGCAGCCAAATTTGCATGCCTGTTTTATAATGTTTGCAAGTACTGAAGTTGGGGGGGAACCCTAAAAAACCTAACCAGTAGCTGGGGCAGTGCACAGCTTTAGTCCATCTTTAGTCAGAGGAGATGTGCCTGGACTGAGAAGCTCTTCTTCCTCCCTTGAAAGGGCAGTCTGAGCAGGAGCTTGGAGTAGCCCAGGGCAAAGGAGGTTCAGCTTTTTCTTTCCTCAAAGAAAGGATGTTTCTGTCCCATTTTCCTCTCAGCATGTGGGAGGGATGCTCTGAGGCTCTTGTAAGTCATTGATCCCTTTCTGCATAAGCCAGAGCACTGCAGTGTGACCCGCAGAGCAGCAACCACAACTCAGGAAATTCAAATCAGCTTTATTCTCTTCTGACATATCTGCTAAAACAGAAGCGAAGCACTGAGAATCAGCACAGAGCTGGGGACCAACCAGGATTGCTTGACAGTGCTGCCAGGGAAATCTGAATGGCCTACAGGGAAGCCTGGCTGAACAGAAAACAGCCAGTGTTGCCACAGTGTTAATTGCCGACATCCTGGGATGACATCTTAGTTGGGATCCATTCTCAGCAACTCCGAACAGAAAGTACAGCTGCTGCTGCCAGGGCTGGGTTTAGGCCTCAACCAATTCCCACAGACACAATGCAGCCTCAAAACAAGCTCTGCCCGCTTCCCAGGCAGGCACCATGCCTGTCTGCTTGGGGAAAGTTGTCCCTTTTCCCTGCCGGCTCCCTCCTTCCTCTCCACCTATCTTCCAGTGCTGCCTTTCAGCTCTCACACCCTGTACAGCCACCAAGAAAATGCCAAGCGAATGACACTTTATCCTTCCCCCACTAATTAGAGCAGGAGGCACACAACATGGCTGAACCCAGTCCAGCTCCCTGAGCTCAGCAAAGGCTCTTTGTGGGACTCAGCACCACAGGAGCAGGTTTCACCCTGTGAATCCCCAGGGGCTGCAGCAGCAGAGCAGGAAGGAGGTTCACACACACATCTGTGCACACACACTACTGCACGGGCAAGAGAGAACAGAAACAGGAATGTCTTCAATGTGAGGAAGTCCGGAAGGACCACAGACATAGCAGCTTTCAGAGGCAGGACACACTGGTGAGGTAGAGGTACTCTTTATTTGCCTTAACTTGCCTTGGCTGACTCAGATTCCAGTAAGCTGAGCTACTTTTCATTTACAGTAAATTGAAGAAAACCCTGTTATCATTAGGAATCACCAGTGTGCAGAGACTAGAAACACCTTCAGGAGGTAAGAGGGCAACATTTTGAAGAGCCTAAAAACTTTATAGGACTTGTCGTGGTATTAGTTCTCAAACTGTGGGACATTTGTGGAACATTTTTTTTGTGTGTGTCTCAGACTGGGGTTATTTTAGATGAATAAAACCTTAAAAACAGTAAAAGTAGAATTTGGTTTTCTTTGTAAGCTTTCAAAACAAGAAATGCTGTGAGGCAACTGAGGGTAATCAGATGCAGACATGCAGACCATAAGCAAATGCAATGGCTTGTACAAAACGTGCATATATGCACATGTCCTACCAGGCTAAGCCTTAAGTTCTCTGTTAAAGGCAAATACACAGTGATTGACTGAAACAAGGCCAGCAACACACTGGATTTGCTTGGGAGAAATGTGCCTCAGTACCATGACTCTGCTGAAGGGAAGCAGAACTGCCTCCTGAATGAATGGATCAGCAGTAGTCCATGGGACTGTAACCTCCTCCACAGAGGTCCTATGCTGATCTTTAAACATTAGAAATTAACTTAAACTCTAAAGAAGAATATGTCTTCCTGCATGGATTAGTAATAACTGCATGAGATACTTTTGGCTTCCTATTATTTCTCAGACCACACTAACTGCTTGGCTTCAAGTGACATCCTACAGGAATGAGCTACACTATCACATTTGCCATGAAAAAATACTACTTACTTGTTTTTTGAGCTTTCTGCACGTTACATCTCCTTATGCTTGCACACAAAACAAAGGATTAATTTCCTAATAATCTCTAAATTGTTCTCTGTATTGTTCTATGTTCTTTTACCTTCTACTTTCCTCCTTTCTAAAACATGCAGCCCAAATCTTACCAATTTGTTTCATCAACGAGGTTCTGTTTTCCTAGTCCCCCTTCTCTAACTTTCTTCCTAGAGCTGCCATCCACCTGGGACTGGATATGTGCAGTCCTGAACCACCTCTGAGAGAGCAAAGGGAGTCTCTAATACTTTTCCAGCACTACAGCAAACATTGAGAAGATAACAGCACCTTTATAGAAAATAATAGAATGGTTTATACCATTAAACCAATTCTCCCTCTGGCTACTACAAAAGACATGACATTTTATAAACTAAAGACATACTTGTAGATGTGGGTCAATCTCAAATATTGTCTCTCCTCTTCGCATGTCTGTTATCAACCAGGGGCCTCCAGCTCTACGAAGAAAGAAAGAAAGTCAATAAACCAAACAAGCACTTTAGCTCACACTCCCCAACAGAGACCTCAGAGTGGACATGTACTGGAAGGAAGCACAAGATAGTGTTTAAAAGCCTAGAAGCCCCTCTATGTTGTGCATACATCTCATAACATGCGTTTGTCCTTTACATTTCCCAAATACATAATAAAAGCCCTCCATGACATAGCTATTCCTTGCCTAGTGCCTGGCACCACCAAGTCTTGCAAAGACATCAGCATTCACACAGGCTATCCCCCTGTCCTCTCTGTGGGCCCACTTGCTCATACAAGACTGAGCTGAGTTTTAATCTTACAGGTAACTGAATTTGGACTGGAAGTCCAATGTAGCCTGGGTCTAAGGAAGATGGGCAAAGCACAGGGTCAAGATTTATACCTCTGCTACATATCTAAAGGCGCAGCAGGGTCTCAGTGAGACTGCACGTTTTGAAGAGATCAGCAGTCATGTTCAGTACCATACAAAGCTTCCTGTTCTGATAAATAGCCTCACCATAGACATTTTACCTAGTTGGTACTTAATGGCTGAGTACTCAGGATGGTTCAGGGAAAGCTTTGTTTTCATTAGCATTAAAAGTCAGACAGGTCAAGATGTTTCCCAACAAAGGTGATAGAAAACAGATTACTGTGAAGATGAACTACTCAGAAACTTTTCTGCGGGTCACAGTGCAGGCAGACTGCAGAAGTCAGCCTCAGATGGTGCTTTTCATTTGAAATAAAAACTGAAGTCTTTTGGAATTGCCATAAAAATTCTCATTATTTTTATGAGACACTTTATTATTGCAGTCAAAAGCCCCCTCCTCTGGCCTTGTCTATGTTACAGTCTCTTAAAGCACGCCTAAAATGGGAGCAATAAAAGTTAGCACTTTCTAGTTTTTCAGAGGCATTGACAGTCAGTCTGTTCTCACATCACTTTGGAAGCTGAGAATTATTACCTGCATAGGTGTGACCTGCTTCAGTTCCTTACTGGGATAGCAAGGGCCTTTTACCCTGACTCCACATCAGCAGCCTAGTAGTCTGCAGTTTTGCCTTTGAATTATACACATTTGGGTCCCGTTTTATCCTTGGAAAGGTGCTTTTACCACACCACAAACACCCAAAACCAACATGAGAACACAGTGAGAGGGGTGCTATATCTCTATTAACCTAAAGAAGCAAAAGGATCTGCAAGCAACATTTATTGTCTTGGGGTACCAGAAACAAAGCTTGCAGCTAGACAAATTCACCCTACTTGAGATAGTAGATAGTAGTGCCTAGAAGGGAAAGGTTCAAGTTTAAAAGGTCCAGCAGCAAAGGCTCTTCCAAATAATCAAAGGCCATTGTGACACTAGAGAGTATGATATTGTGCCCAGGAACATATATGCAGAACTGTTTTGCTTTAAATAAAAAAGTGTGATCTTTTGTGCTATAATCACATAGCAATAGCTTCCACTAAATGTAAGAGAAAATATTTAAACAAAACACTTGCAAGCCAAAAAAGTTTAGCTGCAACCGGGAAGCAAATAAAGCATCATCGTATCATTTAACATCATTTAACAGTGACATCTTTGTTTTGCTATGGGAGAAATATCAATGAACTTCACTTGCATGAACACTCCTCGTGCTCCAAATTGGCTCACCAAGAGTGGGACCAGTTTGAGAGTGACTTTCTCACTTTCGGTCCCCAAGCTTTGCTAGGCATTGTAAATCAGACATTCTTCCTTCCTTTTGAACTATACAGAGAGGTCACCAGTAAGTTATCCCAGCTCTATCAGGAAGAGCCAATGAGAAAATACTGCAGGCATAAAAGGAAAGAAATTAAGCTTTCAAGACCTCATCCTGTTTCACCATGAACATATGGACTTCTACATGCATTAATCTGCCATCTAAGTGTCTGCGTGAGAACAGATTTGCAATGAATTCCCATCTCTTGCTATAGCACAGGATTAAGTAAGTTCCATCAACAAGTTAAAGACTGTTAATAAAAATAAACAACTGAGTTGCTCTCCACGGGAACACTCCCCCGTTTGGGCTATATGAGCACTTACACTGGGACAGTCCGAAGCAGTTCCAATATCCCTTGCCCATTCCACTGCTGAGCCGCATGCAGTTCCTCAGTGCAAACCCCAACAATCTGGAATAAATAAAAAGAGGGAAAGTAAACTGGATGGGAACCATGCAAGAAGTGTAGAGAAAATGTACCACGTAGTACTGGATCAAACAGTGCAGGTGCAATTCCTTATGCCCTCTCACTACACTTATCATGGGAAGTGCCCTGGTCATGTAACATTTAATCTTGCACAGCGTGTGTAACTATGAGGAGAGCCTGGTGATAAATCAGGGTTTACTGAAGATCTACTAATCTGTCCTCACTTTTCAATCTAGTCCACACAAGACAGAACAGGTTAGGGTCTGAGCACAAGCAAAACACTGCTCTGTCAGCCAACTGCTAGGGGCAAATGCAATACTGCACCTGCAATTTCAGTCAGGCAAGGGACTTGCTGCCACAAGGGAGTGCTTCAGTGCTCATAAATCCTTGACCAACTCAGTTTGCTGACTGGTTACATCTTACCCAGCACCATAAAGTAAAGCTGCTTACACATCACATAATCCACTTGTCACTGCAGGCAACTGCAGACTTCTGCCTTCCTGTATAAGGCAGAATGTGTTTGCTTTTTGGGACAGAGGCTGCCACACTGAGCAATACCAGATATCCCCCTCACAGCAGCTGAGACTGCCACTTCAGATGAAGGGGTGAAACACCCTTCAGCTGATAGAGGAAGGCAGTTTATTCCTGATCCATCATCTGCTGGCTTGTGGCTTTGAGCATAATGATTTGGTCTTTGGGATGAAAAGTTATTTTAGCCTTGCTTTTCTATTTTCTTCCTCAATACTCTTAAGTCTTTTCCAATGACACTGAATTTGTGGCCAAAATTTGTTGAACTGATGTTTTATCAGAAAAACCTGAAAACTAAGTTCAGAACAGCAGCAAGCAGAAGTGCATGATGTGCCTTTGCCACAAGCATGAATCTGCACTGATAGAGATCTGTGTGGAAAATCATCAACGTCAGCACACAGCCAGCTCTGCACGTCCTACTTCCCCTGCCCCTTGCAGACCTCACTTTCTCAGGACCCAGCCTTTGGAGACGCACTTCATCCCCACCCATCTCCCAGGCTTCCTCCAGTAACAGCTTGAATCACCCTTGCTTCAGGACACCCCTCCCTGGGCCTTCACTCGCTAATTACATACAAACAGCAAGACTCTAAACAGGAAATTAATTTGTGTTCATTCTTTTCTTTTTGCAATTGTTTATCCTCATGGGTCAAAATAAATCCATAACAACAAGCATCAAACAAAGGGGAAAACTAAATCAACCATATGTGTTGTGGAAGATGATAGGCCAAGAGCCTCAGGATGCAACAAGTTGACTGTCCTTTGACCCAGCACAGCTGGGCACTAAAGAAGAGATGAGGACTCATGCAGCACTAACTGGGGAATTAGCCAGGAGTCACCCTGCTTATCTTGGCACCTTCTCTCCTTCCAGGTCCCACTGATCACCTTTCACTGATTAAACCCACACCCATCCCTTTCTTGTTGATAAAACACAGACTTTTGGCCACCTCAGAAAATTCAGGAAGGCCTCTGCCCTTGCACAGCAGTTACCTTGTGTAAGGTCTATGGAAATGGAGCTTCTACTTAACATGCTGCAACTACAGCCAAAGACAAACAGAAGTAACTGGAAGCTTATATTGTAAAATACAGACACTTGCATTTTCCCACAGGATGGAAACTTTTCCATAGGGCAGGAAGAAATAAGCAGTTGGCATAAACTATGCCTTCTACTAAGGCTATTAACTCCAATATGCAATTTAAAAATATCCAAAGCAGCCCATATCTAAGAGACACCACTGAGAAGAAGGACTCTGGGAAAGTAAGCAAACCTGTTTGGCCAAGGAAGCTCCCTTTGCTAACAGTCAGGTTCAATTGCAAGGGAATTTTTAAGTGTTTCTTTTGCAAAGCAAACCTGAATCTTTCCTAAACAGTATATCAATACAGGAAAGCTGACTTAGTCCCCAAAGAGTCTTTGTGTCAACGCTGCAAGTTACATTTCTGCCATTATATAATACTAAAGCAACTCTTGAGTTCTGCTCCAAACGCTTCTTTTCCTGGAACTCAAACCAGTGGATCACCTATCACAGAATTAATTTGAATTTAGCTCTACATTACATTTTAAAAGTGATTCTCTCAGCTTTTTCCCCTATGTTCATGTTCAGAATTTCAGAGCAGTAATGTAATATTCAACTCCAGGTCTGTTGCAGGGTGTAAAACTTCTCTTCATCAGATAGACCTCTATCTTGAGAGCTGAGCTTGCCATTGCTCAATCCTTGTAAAATGCTTACTGAATACCTCCAGAGTAACAACTCAAAGATCAAATCCATGGTAATAAGGAAGAAAGGTGGAAAACTGGATAATAATCATCTGACTTATCAAAGCTAAATTAAATGTAATGTTAGCTGCATTCCACACCAGGGAGGTGACAGTCAGAGCCACTCTTGCTGGGTCATACCTGTAGGAAAGTAACAACCCCAAAAGGAGTCTGCACCGGCTGCATCTGAGGGTCTTCTGTCAGCAACATGTGCTGGATTCTGGATTCACTGTTGTCCAAAGGGCTGTGCCACGATACATGGTCACCGCTGCAGAAGGTGTTTTCTGCAAGAAAGAGAAGCATGAAATATTTAGTCTGTAAAGTCTACCAGAATATTCCTTCTCTTAGCATCTGTTCCTAATCCCTGTCTGTTTCAGGACAGTCACTGATGGCTATTCACAGCAACTACCTCCAGCCAGCTCCGCTGAGTCTCTGTGTCAGCTGAAACATGTGAAGCAGCAAAAGAACCTCACTGAGCCATCTGAATTCAAGAACTGACTTTAAAATTGCTCACTCTTGAGTCCTGTGGCAAAAGATGGTGTCCTGCTTTGATATTAATCTCAAACCCAACAAATAAGATTAGCTTTTCTCTCATTTACTATTAGTCTCGTTTTGTGAGAGGGTACAGTCAGCAGGCCATGCTGGATGCCAATGGGACATCAATTCATACTTAATTTTCAGCTCTGATTTGCCACAGAGAAAAGATGCTGAAATGTGACTTAAACACAAATAACATTTTGCCATGTCTAATAAAAATCCACAGTCTGCTGCCCAACTTGTGATGGTCTCAGTCAAAGCCACTTTCTCACCCAGTTGTCTGGTGGCCCTGGTGCAGAGTTCTAATTAATAGGTTCCTTCCTTCCCAAACAATGAGAAAACCAGTAGGCTATAAATTTCCCTCTATGTCAGAATAAAGTGCATCAAAACAAAGAGACAGAAATTATCCTTCCTTCTTCACGAATGCCTTAGAAAGACAAAGCCCCAGATAATCCCATGTTCCACAGCTGGTGCATGCTAGAAAGCCCACCAGAACCCATCTGTATGTTGCTGCCCCATCATAGGAAAGGCTAATACTTGCTTTCTGAGTGAGCCAGAAGTAAAACAACCAACCATGACCATCTCACACCAACTACTGCATGGTCCAATTGCACACAGTTCCTAGAGGATGTGTGAGATAATGCTGCCTAGCCGACTGCCTTGTCCTCGGGTCTTGTGCTTGTCTCACTCCAGATAGAGCTTTCATAGCACACACAAATAAACAGCCTGGAATACACATTCTGCTCTCTGACAGGGGTGTAGTGCCCCAGGGATGAAGCAAGTACTGCCTGCCTGCTACCAAAGCCTGGGGCAAGCACAGCACCCCTCTACCTGACCAAGCTCACTGATGAAGGCAGTCTGGGCTGCTGTTCTCACCATGGTCTCTCCCAAGGCTATGCTTACAGGAGAGGCTTTGCTCTCCTTTACTGGGAGAGGACTAGAACTTTTACTGCAGACAGGAAAATGTTAGTGGTTACTTGTGTTGCTGCTTGTCATATGATGCAGAGCAGGACCCCAGAGCATCTCATGATTCAGTAGAGTGCAGCTATGACCAGTTGTGGTCCTGGATCTTCACCTAACCTTCCCACATCAGCTTCCAAATACACGTCAATAGGACTTCTCTTAACTATCTATAGGGCATATCTGAAAATCCTTGAACATGGCAGCTTCTGCAGTGACAAAAGAGAAACAGAATTTGCCAGTAATTGTAGCTTTGTTCCCAGTCACATTAAAAACCAGACACTGAGGAACTGGGTCCTTGCACACCACTCACTGTGCACCCACATCACCACAACTGTGTGCATGTACTCTTGGCCAGCAACAAGTGCAGGCTGCTTCGAAGGAGCCGTCAGCAGGTCATGAGAGTTACCTTGCAGTTGCTGTGGTTAAAAACACCAACAGTCTCAGGGATGAGCTAACTTATGCTCACCCGTTCAAGGATTTCATGCAGGGCGTCCCGGGCAACTCGTAGTTTCTCCACCAGGTGTCCCCATTGGTGTGTAGTTCAACATTTATCATTCCAGGGTTTTCACATGAATGTCTTGGACTGCTTTTTTCCATTGAGAATTCAAATAAACTCCAAATACCATAAGGAACTTGGCCAGAAAATCGAGGCATGTAACAGAAGTGTTGTGATAAGTAAGGGAATGTTTTCCTTAGTTAAAATTAGGAAAGAAAGAAAACATAGCAAATGCAAGCTGCTTGAAAGAGTTTATCCTGAGGTACCCGAAATACACACTTCCAGCTCTGCAACTGAAAGGAGTGGCTCAGATATTACTTCACTTTTAAAGTTGGAAAAACATAAGCATATAAAAGTGAAAAACACGATTTATGGGTGTTTTTCTTTAGTATCAAGACTGGATTAAAGAAACCACTTAGAATGTTGTGAAGGATCCTGTGATATTTTCCAGGTTAGCCGCATTTTTGGTTTAAATGATAAAAGCCTCTCAGTCACAGTTTTCAGGAACGAAACAAAGCCACAAAGCGCTTATTCTTGGGCCCTGTCTTTACAGCACAACACTTTGCCCATCAAATGCTCACACAATTCTATGCTGATCGATCCCTGCGTTTCACTGCTGGTGCTGCTCCTCCTGGGAAAGCCCAGCCCGTTTAGAGCAGGTTTTCAAATGCAAATGTCTCTGCTGGAAACCCACCTGTTTATGTCCCTGTGAACACTGAGCACTTAGAAAATCTCCCTCTGCCTTGCATGCACACGAACACCACAAAATTCACACTGACTACTCAATTAAATCACACACATAAATACTGCACATAACGAGAAGAAGAATTAAAACCTGTAGGAGTGCAAGAAATTCAGAATTACAGCCTAAACCTCAGCTTTTCACTTGGTGCATTGTAACCAATGTGGAATGTGAGATAGAAGCTCTTCTACAGAGACCACTGCACTGAGGACATCTTTAATTGCGGCACTTGCAGCCACAGAAATGGAGAAATTACCGAAAGAAAGGATTTGATAACCACTTTATTTTGCCTAATGCTGGAAAGGAGGACAAGCATCCCCCTTTCCCACCTTTCACACTCATGTTTTTAAAACAAGACAATCAAAGTGTTTCCAAGCATTTAAGTTACTTGGAAAGTTGCCAGAAGTTGTGAGTGCTCCATCCCTGGCTGTGTTCAAGGCCAGGCTTGGAGGATACATGCCACGGGAGGCTACATGCCACGGGAGGCTACATCCAGTTCAAGGATGTAGCCTCCCCTGGCATGAAGTTAGAAGCAGGTGTCCCTGCCCCATAGCAGGGGGGTTGGAACTAGATGATCTTAAGGTCCTTTCCAACCCTAATTATTCTATGATTCTAAGTTTTAAACAATGCTTTAGCCAGAAAATCTTAAAGCTATCATAAATGATTCCTCCAAAATAAACTTATAACTAAACTTGTGGCTTTGAATTTAATTTATGTTGAACAGAACACAAAACATCCCGATAAATCCTCAGAATCATCACAGCATGGGCAGACATGCAAAGTCTCCTGTAGTTTTTGCACCTATCATTCACAGTGCTGTTGATAATTCACTTTTCACAGCCTGCCTTTCATCCACAAACAGGTAAAATACTCTAGTATTTCCTACATGTACATATGTATATCCATGAACCCAAGAGATGAGTAGGCACAGGACACACTCAGGTACACGAGGAGCACAAACACCTTAAAAGAAGCAACACACTTCAGTCAGACGTGCCTGAAGTCAGCACTTTTTGTTCCCAAAAATGCAACCCTGTATCTTGCACACCATGCAGACTAACAAAGCAGGAGCCTGCCATCTCCAAACTAATTTCCCAGATCTGTTTTGCATTGCTATGAACGAAGGACAGGACCAGGACCTTCGGAGGTAACGATGCTAATATGGGTCTCTCAACAGCACTCAGTTTTATAGCCATACTGAGAAGTACACATTTTGATGCCTACACTCACAGCTGGAAGTTATATACAAAATGAAAATGCAGATATGAAGATAGGTATTAATAAACACATAAAGGAAATACTGTATGGAAAACCAAAAGATTGCAGGAAGAAGTTAATGTCTGCAGAGCACTGACCTAGTCTGACAGGACTCATCGCTACAAACATGTCAGAACAATTTATAGTTTTAAGCCAAAACATAACCCCCCTTTCATATAAGCACAGAACACTCCTTTATAAATTTTCAGTTTAGTAAAGCTCAAAGTTTAGAGCCTCAGCAACAAAGCAGGTTCTGCAAGGATCATATCACAACACTGATGCTGTCCCAGCCTTTGTAGATTTAGGAACTGCCTCTGCTTTATGCAAGGTGATT
This sequence comes from Agapornis canus, assembly GCA_036873685.1. NCBI lineage: Eukaryota > Metazoa > Chordata > Aves > Psittaciformes > Psittacidae > Agapornis > Agapornis canus. The sequence continues at coordinate 17,897 of JBAFWW010047084.1, read as the reverse complement.
AACAGCAACGTTTGATCCAAAGCTTTTCACTCTTAACAAGCTCTGGTATGACAACCCTTCTGGTGTGTTGTAATTGTGTGCAGATTAGCACCTGTGGGAAAACTTCTTACTGGCTTTGAGCAGGGATTGAACACATCAGATGGTACCAAAGTCCTTTTGCACTGTATTTCTGAATGAGACAAACTGCATTTGTGTCCAGAATCCAGGAAAAGGTGAGATGGCTTTCAGCAGTAGCTGTAAAAAATCATGGGTTTTTACTGGACAAGCACCTTCTCTACCACTACAAGAGGGCAATGATCAGCCTGGGAGCAGCAAATGCCAGGACTTGGATGTCTTTTGCTACTGCAAAGACTTCTGCCTCTGAACTCCCATACTACCTGACTGCACAGCAAAACCAACAAGAGATATGATGGGTCCAGGAAAATAATTTTATATAATGGGAGAACGTTGATGTATTCTTGTGTAAACAGCAAGCCTCAAACCAGTTTGTATGTTCCCATACTCAGGAATAAGCTTGGAGAAGACTTCTAGGTACAGGGGAACTACAGATGCTCTCCTCTCTGTGGGTGTGCACATTGTGGATGGACTTCTCATTGCCTAAGGAGGAAGGAGCTCTTGACTAAAGCTTTTACTGCAGCTATGGCACACACAGGAAGACCCTATCTAGGTTCACCCATGTCTAAGGTTGAGTGTGACACACCACCACCCTTCACCACCACCGGGGCACTGTTAGCGTTGTTACTCATCTGCTTGTTTTTAGAATCCTTTAAAAAACAAGTTTTCTCCAAGAGCCTTACTACTCTGTTAAGTCTGTTTGACACTGGCCAACAGGTTCAAACACCGTTTGGGTAGCACAGTCAGCTACTATGAATGAAACAGCCTTGGTTCCTTAGATGAGCACAGCAAAAACTACAGTCACCAGAAAAGGTTATCAGCACCTCACCAAGGAATTGTCAAATCTGTCGGACAGATGGCAAGAAAAGACCTAACAACAGGAGGAATTAAATAGAGAAGGAAATGAAAGAAAATACGTGAAAAAAAAATTAAATCTACATGATTTTGGTGTATGGATAAATCCACAAAACCTCAGGAGCACTCAAAGGCAATGCTGATTCACAAGGGACTGCTGTTGAATACTTCTGCCTCACAGTAAACCTGAGGTGGTGACATGTTCCCTCCACCGAAGGAAGAGCTAAGCTCCTGCCGTGCCTCAGGATAAACACATATCTTTCAGCAGTTGCCATGGGAGTGCTGGATGTGTTGTAAATACACAGGCTGCTTACAGCAACCTCTTGGACACTCGCAACCTTCCTGCTCAGAAGGCACACTAACAGGACTTAAACCTAACACATCCAGGTGACCCATCCTAGCAGATCTGATACCGGTTCTTTCTCTCCAAGTTTGTGTTTTAACAAAAACTAGTGATTTTTCTTTTTCTTTCTGTATGGGAATGCTGATTCTATGAAATCAAAGTGCTTCATAGGGAGGTATTGATTTCACCAAAACTCAGCAAGGAAATCATAAAAACATTTCATTTCAAACTTACTGTTTTGTTTCATAATTTATAATAGCAAATCTGAAGTCCCTCTCTAGCTCTACAAAAATGAGAAGTCTCTAAATTTTCCATAAACCAGCTCTTGTACCATTTTATTACGTGAGAGCAGCATCTCTAAGACAGTTATACCAGGCCACTCTGTTAAGCTTCCCATATTTTGAAGTCTTTAAAATGCCATTATCCATTTTCTTTTACAGCCCACTTAAAGCAGGTGAGGTTCCTTCATGCAGCAATGGTCATAATTCAGCTCTACAATCTCTCCTAACTTTACAACCCAACTGCTCTATAATGAGAACTGAGGAAATAACTCAGAGGGAACCATTCCACTGTAGACTTCTAAATTTTCTTTGTGTAACATTGCTCATGTATTTCCTTGGAGTGCATTCCCATCCCCTTTAATTTGACTAAATACAGCTGATGCCTAAAGAAATAAAACCAAGCCATATTCTTTGCCTCAAGATGTTTTATAACCAGTGTAATGAATGCAGTCTATGATCAAGAGGTGTTACCTACCTCTACGGAGAAACACAGATTAATTCCCACTGTATTTTCAATTTGTTTTTTAACCTGCCAGTTTCCTGGGGGATCCTGCAAGAAGCCTTTATTCCCTTCAATAGCCAGAGGGTATAAATCGAAAAGGATAGAAAACAGGGAAAAGTACTAACAGCTAAAACAGCTCCATGCAAAAAGCAACCCCAGGCTTAATCTGGATTAGGGAGCATTCCCAGTGAGCTTGCTACCTGCATGCAGAGCGGATGAAAAATAGCTATTTGGGCATCTGAGTCACGTATCTTCCCTGGCATGTGCATAGGGGACTGTATAGAGGAAAACAAGGAGCTGATGCTGTTCCAGCAGCAAGGAGACAGCAAAGGAACTTGAAGGAACTTGAAGCATGTTCTTGCCCATGCACAGCCTGGGATATAGTCCACAGCCTGAGTCTGGCTCCAATTCAGACTGCACCACAAAGGCCAGAAGCTTCCACCTTCTGACATGGTCATGCCATGCAATGCTTTAGATAGATTTTCAATTTAGAAGAACAGATTTGTAGCTTGACCATTCCTGTGTATCTCTTCTAAGACACCTCTTCCTTCAAATTGCCAGCTGAAGTCTGCAACAGACGGGTTAAACTGTTCTGATTTATCAACTGGATAAATCCATCTGGAGAGTGTGTTACAGGTTATAAGCTCATACCACACAGACTAGAAGATGCCCTAAGTACATTATCTACTACGTATGCTTGGTTTGGGGAAAACAACTGCCCCTCCTGCACTCCTATCCTTCAAAAGCAAGTTTCTGTGTTCCCCTCTTGTGTCTGCAGAAAGCCAGGCCATCATTACGTGGTCATTTTATTCTGGGATGTGCACAAGTTGATGCTGAAAAACAACCCTGCTCGTTCCCCTGATAAAGCAGCAGCTACCTGGATTACCCTCTTGAGCCAGTAATGTTGCTTAGTTATGCCAGCACAAGGCTTACCAGTTCTCTGATAGCTTGGTCTCAAATATAACACCAAATAAATCTGCAACAGCATGTGGCACCGGGGATGCTGGCACACCAACAAGATGACCACATCCCTCACAGGAGCCAGATCTACGTTATCTGCATCACTTGGCAGCTTGAAAACACACTGCTCTCAGGGGAACAAACCTGCATTTTTGTATTCTACTGTGAGATCTCAGCTAAAGTGCAGGCAGTGAGACACAGACGTCAGTCTGCATAACTCAGAGCAATTCTGTATTTGACAGCAAAGCAAAGCAGGATTTCAGCTCCATGACTTATGGGTGCAGGAATGTTAAAAAGGCCCCCAGTGAGTTCCTGACCAGCACAACAGTGATGCAGCCAGACGTTTAAATTGAATTCAGCTTGTCTGATACTTACAGAAACAATGTAATTTATTGCCCCACGATTACCCCATGCACGGTCTGTTTAATTTATTATATAAATGTATTTTTTCCAACACGCTTTTAATATTCAGCTTGGCTTTGTTAAAAATAAAAGGTAATCTGGCAATCTGTCACCAGCAAGATGGGATGCTGGTTTTCAGTACCAGTTTGCAGACTGAACAGCTAGAATTAATTGAAACTAAGGGCAGAAGCAGAGGCCAGCATTGAATGTATCAGATACACTTTTCACTAGAACTACTTAGTATGTTTCTAACTAGCTCTGTAATGGATAAAAGCATGCAAAGACGTAGCTATAATAAAGATATAAAAGCTAAAACTGAAAATGGTGTCTAAACCCCTCAAAGTAATACTGCTATTGCAACTCGTTACAGAGATGAAGAATAAAGGCTTTAATTCAGACTCATCTGCCAGCCACACTGAGATAATCTAAGGATAATCAAATTAATGCTAAATTCAGCCCATCTGCTTAGTTTCCTAACCTACACAGGACTGCACACATAGATTGGTAAAAGAAAGAAATGACTGCAGTATCTTCTGTGGGGCCTGCTGACAGATAGTTTATGATGTCATTTTCACGTCAAGCTGGATGTGTTTTAAGAATATACACGGAATCAGTAGAATCCAGCCAGGGTACACTGGCCCTATGTTAAAAAAATGCTTTTCCTCCCCGTTTCTCTTTTTTCAGTTGTTTTGCTGCCCCTTATCTCCTGTCCAGGAAACAGGAACTGCCCCAACCCAGGCAATCCAAAGAGGGGCAAATACACGGTGCTGCTGCCTGCTGCAGACATGCGGCATAGACAAGGTGCTTTAGGAAGTACTAAAGTACTGGAGTACGATTAAATGCTAGCTCCACTGCAGAGATTCAGATGAAGCTTTTAGAAACAATAGGCATAGGCAAGAGGTTCTTTTGAAGTGTGGAGACCCCCAGATCGGCTTTGTAAGGTACTGTAGTTTGGTACTGTAAGCGCCGCTCGACCTCTAAGGATTGAAGACAGTGTCAGATAGAAGTGCGATGCAGACTTTAGAAACTTCATCAGCTGGCTGGAAATACAGAGCTGGTGACTGCACAGCTCCAGGCTGGAAGCCTGGAAAACTAACAAGCCTCTCAAAAGTCACATCAGCTCATGCAAGCATATATAAACTTATTCGCTCATTCAAGTCTCCTGGACTGAAAGCCCCGTGAAGGGCCTCCCATGCCTTCCCAGGTTACATCACCAGCAGGACAACACTAAGTCCTCACTTCTCCATGCCCTGCTCAGAGCCAGCACTCACCCCTACTGACAGTGGGATGGTGGAAAATGTGTCTCACTGCACTGCAGCTTCTGCTGATGGAGCTGCAAACTCTGCTTTTCTTATCACATAGTAGGTTCCCAGGCACCCAGATACCTTCTGTAACATTAGAGTGAAACATCTTAGACAAAAAACAAATGCTAAAATGCTATCAATATAATAACCAGTCTGGTTCTAGGCCTCCTCTACCTCTCCTGTTTCCCAGGATGTTTCTTTCCATGCCTTACACATCTGTGTGCCTGGCTGGCTCCTTCTCCCTGCCCATCTCTAAGCACGTATACAATTTCCATGACTGCAGCCTCCGGGAATTTCTCATGCAGGCTCCCAGCGAGTGACTCTGGTGCCCAGGGCACGCTCCCACCCTCTGCAAGCAACGGGCCCCCTGTCCTCTTCCTGACTCCATACAGCCTGCTCCCTCAGCCACCACCTCCTACACTTCCTCTCCTTCCCACAGCTTCATTCAGCTCCTCCACATCTCCTTTCAGCCTTCTCTAGCCCTCGCAGTCAGCAGAGGCGGGAGCTGGCACATCCATCGTGCTTGGCATCCCCTCAGCATAAGCAATGCCTGGGGCAGGATGCATCTCCTGCTTTGCTTTTGCAACAATAGTGTTCACCTATCTACAGATTTATCTGCATGGTTCCCTCCCACAGGGAGGGAAGGCTAGAGGAAGGCAAAGGAGCATCAAAGGACTTACCTGGTGTTGACAAGTATGGCAGAGAAAGAAAATGAATACAAGCTGCTCCTTGACAGCCCCACAAAACTCAGCTGCTCCAAGCTCTTACTCCTCTACACCCCATCACTGAGACCCACTGCCCTTGGATGCTACAGGACTGGGCTGCTTTCAACTCCTCCAACAGGCAAGTGGGAAAGTCTTCTCTTCACCCTCTCCATCACCCAGTCCAACAACAGCAAGGGAGCAGGAATGACACATTTGCCAAATCCTGAGCTCCAGGCCAGAAGAGAGACTGTTCCACCTCTGTCCAGCTGTAGTGCCACCAGCTTTCTGCACCTGAACAAGACATATTTTCATAGCTCCCCTTCAAAGGATGGTATTTATGTCTTCAGCAGTTTCAGGAACTGAACAGCCTCAGGCTAGGGTGGAGGCCCATGAGCAAGAAAGGATGTTATACAGCAGGATCCCTGTCAGATAAGGACTCAACTCAAAATAGGTATTTAATGACAGTTTATTTACAGGTTATGTGATCCCACATGGCTCATTTGAAGAGATACCTGCCTTTCATTTAAAAACTCTATCCTGCATTCTGGCACATGAAAGCCAGAATGTTTTATGGTTACCTGAATGCCTCCCAGCCAGATGCAACTAGAACAAAGACTTGTACCCACAGCATTTAGCAACTTTTATGTGTCTTCAGAGAGAGAACTGCAGCAGGAGAGAAAAATAAAAGCACTTCTTTCTGTTGGACCTCCTACACAATTGCCCATGTGTAAGCCACTGAGAATGATGGATGCCTAGATGGATGTGAGAGCACCTTAAGACTGTACAGTCACTTGTGATCCTCCCCTGGGTATCTATATAGGATAAGTTTATGCTGAAGAGCTTTCAGGGAGCTTGAGAGGGAAGGCATTATTCTCCTGTGAAGGATCCAAAGAAAATGGAAGCAGCTTCTTTTAAAAGCCTTCACAGCACAGATGTCTAACGGGAAGACTGCTAGACTGCACTAGGGGATCCCTTTTAGCAAAAATACGCTCAAGAAAGGGCAATAAATGTAAAATTGTCTGCGAGAAAAGACTCACGCAGTTATTACATTGTAATCTCTTCAGAAAAAGAGTTCTAGTTACCTGGGCTTTAGTTCTGGGGCTTATAAGGAACAGGAAGGGCAGGGGCCTTTAAGAGTGAGCACTGTAGCCTTTTTTTCAGTGGTTGATTATTTTCTCTTAAATTTTGAGGAATTTAAAGCTTGCACAGGCCAAACTTTTGTTTTACTTTGGCAAAGCAGGAGGCTGAAGGGCAGGAAACAGAGGAACTTTGTATTCACACATATTTGTGTAAAATATTAGTTACGCATTGAACTCTACCAACCCATTACAGTAGGGCAAGAGAAACACGCAAACCTAGTCCAAGAGCTATATTTATGGTTCAGATCCAAACTGGCCAGCCTGTTTATGGAGCACCTTTTGAACCACCACCCCAAGTGTTCCAAGATAACTCCTTTAAGCTTTAAACCAGAAAGCAGGAGAGTCCATTTTCCACAGGCTGTAGGCTGCCTGCAGCCTCTGAATATACTTTCCCAGTTTCTCTTCCCCACCAAGAACTAAACGCTTCCCCTGCTGTGCCCATTTGCTGCCTCCTGGCTGAGCAGGCTGCTGCTAAGGATCTTTGCGTCTGAGGCTGTCAGAATATGGTCTGTAATGAGCTCCACGTACTGCCACTTTCATAGGAAGAGTGAGTTAGTCAGCACAGTTTGAACACCACTTGCTGCACAGATCTTCAATAGAAAGCATGAGGTGGGTATGTAACACCGAACCCAACTTCTAGCTCAGTCCACTCTTCTCTGCAGTTTCATCTAACATGGGCTTGGCAGCTGTCAAGGGAAAAAAACCAGTCCTTTTCACAAGGCTACTCAGCACACGTAACCTTCAAACTCTCCTCTGTGCATCCCAAACAATTGCACACAGGCAGCAAGAGAGGATGCTCCTGTGACTACAGAACAATCCCTCTGTGTTGTGGCTTTCAGCTCCTCGATAGGAGGAGGCAACACTGCTCTGTGCAGAAGCTTTTAACTATTAAAGCGGCTGCTTCCGTTTCCCAGGAAAGGCCGGGTGGGACAAAGACCTCCTATATAACACGTCAAAGGACCTCACACCAGCAGGAGGGGGAGTTTTATGCCTTCTCTGAGCTGTTGCCTTTGTCTTGCATTCCTCCTTCAGCACACGGGACAGAGCCTTTGTCCGAAACTGGGCTGACCATGTGCAGCTTCACCCCCACTTTCTTACCCCAGAAGTTACAGAAGCTCTTCTTAACAGGGCCTGCTGGTCCCCAGCATGTCAGCTCCTCAGCATGTCAGCCCCCCTCACCCTCCTGCAGCAGGGAAGCTATGGGTATGATGAAGAAAAAGCTTCCTGCAGAGAGCTCGACTCCTCCACTTTGGGCAGAAAACATTAGCAAGATCAGTTCTGATCCTGAAACTGCTGCCACTCAATATAGACACTGTGAGGGGCCAGCATCCAAGCATTCCAGGGTGCAGGGCCTGCTGGCTGCCCTCCTACCACTTCGACTGCTGCAGCAGCCTTGCACAGAGATATGTCACACAGCACATCTCCAGGTCTCTGTGCATGTTTCTTTCCCCCCTCTCTCAGTGGCAGCCTACAGTCTATACTAAGCCTAAAGCAACTTGAGCATTTATAAATGCAACCATGTGTCAGATTTACAAGTGCTGCTGTTCTGTCCATCCCTGACATTTGGGAGCAGCCTCAACGAACATGAACTGATGCAAAGCACTGAGAAAAAGAAATAGACTCCCCCCTCCCCCCTTTATTTCTTTCCTTTTTTTAAATAAATGAACTGAATGAACTGTACCAAGCAGCTGAAAAGCAACGAGCCAAGTTCAGTTCCCAGGCAGGAACAGGACACGAGTTGACAGAATTAAAAGGGACAACATCAGTTGAAATCTAGCCAACTTAAACTGGGCCTAAACCTACTTTATCTAAATTGCAGCAGCAGCTAAAAACAAGCCTTCTCTTTCATGCAGTGCTGAGATCCCTCGCTTACTGCCTAGGAATACTATGCAATCACTAAAGCGGTCTGGGGAAGACAGCTTTCCTTCTATTTCAACAAAGTCTTTTATAAGGAACAAAGACTTTCTGTACCTCTGGCTCCTGGCACAGTGTGTCCATGCTTTAGGGTCAATATACGCTTTGGGGCCAGAGAAGGCCCAAAACCTGTTCTCAGCTGAGAGCTAGAAGTCAGAGAGACAGAGTCAGGCTCCCATGGCAAGGCACAGGAAGTACCCAGCTTGGCTCCTATGGCAAACTACAGGAGAGAAAAAAAACCCCTAACTTCATGACATTAGGTCGGTAGAGAAGTAAAGGCTTTAACTTGTATTACACAGCTAGCTCACAGACAATGTAAACCACAGACTTTTCCCCCTCCGAGTTGAAAGTGAGTACCTGTGTCCTTGGAAGCTCCTGGTTTCCCAGTCATACATTTCTACTGCTGAACTGCAGACTGGGAGGAAGGTTGGGAGAACCTTGTGCCCAGTCTATGCTGACATCACCAGTGCTGACAGAGCAAAAGTCAATGTCACACTGCGCTGGTGCTGGCTCCCTCCTCTCAAGTTCCTGAGAAAGCATCCAGCTGAGGGTTGCCAGAAGGGGTCTTCTATCACAGCAGCAAAAGGAACTGTGTGAAGAAGAGATTCTTCGGTGTTGCAGTGTCCTAGCAAGTCCCGAACTTGTCACCAGTGCCAAGACCTGTCCTGTATCTCCTTTCCAAGTGAAAGGCTCCCTCCACCTGGCTGTTATAGACAGGCTATTTTGCTATGCATATTATTGCTATGCATATTCCTCCACAGGCCTCTGCTAGGGGTTGGCAAGACTATCTTCACATTAAAAGCAGGCGCTGGAAGTTTACAGTTTCTTTAGGGGGAAAAGAAGAGCTATAATAATGCCTTTCAATGAGCAGTGCTGGACCAAACCCAGAACAGTCACAGGAGAAAAAAAACAACAAAAGGATTAGAGAGAGAGTTTGATGCCAGAAACTAAACAACTAGAAAGCTCCTTAAGACTTGCCTGCAAGTAGCTATAGCAGGAAAGCAGATAGGTGTCTAGCTGCTCCATCCTTCAAGCACACTCAAAGAAAAAACACACAAAGCCGTACTGCAACACTGACATCTCTGAGAGCTCAGATACACAATTAAGTTTGTGTAAGTTGCAACTGCACGCATAGGTTGAGGCCAGCATATGTCAAGTTGTCATCTCTGCTGCTGCAAAAGGAAAGGTTTCCTGCAACTGGCATTGCCTCTTGTGTCAGCTAATGGGCACACATACAAAGTGAGAAGAGCTGCCACAGCAGGATGAGCCTCATCAGGTGGGACATGCAACAGGCATCCAGCATGGGACAGGACAGGGTCATCAGATAGTGCCCGCTAGGTAAGTTTCAAGCATTCCAAGCAATAACAAGACACTAAGACTAAATTCAGTCCCAGCTTCAGTTATCTTCTCTGTGCAACCATGGGGTAATATTTCAAGAGAAGATGCATTTACATGTGAATAAAATGTCTCCTCTTAGAATCACCTCTTCTGTAGACAAAATCATTTTCCACGACCTCTCTTCAGTGTTATCTGTATGACTGACAGCTTTGCAGACAGATGCTTCTCTCTAGATTACTAGCCTTGCTGTATAAGCTTTATTTGTGATCTATAAGGGGAAATAAAAAGGGCCAGATCCATCTGCAACCTGTGCTTTGCTGCAGCACCTATCAGGGCAATTTACAAGAGTTGCATTTGGCAGTTCCCTCCCAGCAACTTAAGAGCCTCCAGCCAGGCATGGGGAAAGCCAGCAACAGGTTAGAGACTGAAGCACAAACTCAATAGCTGCCTGTCATGCTTGGCACGTCAGCCAACCACTCCGAACACAAGCAACCAGTTTGTTTTATCAGCCAGCACGTTGCTTGGTACCAGCCACAGCACGTACATCCCAGCTGGAATCTAGGGAATATGACAAGACTGGCTTAGGAGATGGGGGGTAGGGATGGGAAATACTGGGAGGTGAGCTCATAGGCAGCAGTATGGGGAGAAGTGGATTTATTGCTGCAGTGTGGGATGTAGAGGAGCTAGCGCACAAAGACGTAAAGGACCACGCTTGATCTGTGCTGCTGCTCACAGAATAGCTTGTTTTATGGGAAACATCTAAGGGGAATTAGGCTAAAACCCAACCAATTTCTCATGGACCACTGAATAACTATCAGATGATGAGAGCTTTTGGCCATGACAAACTTGGGTTAAATTGGAACCAGTGACTTAATGTTTCCATACCCCTTTGCAGGATAAAGGCACGCAGCCTGCGCACTTGGTTGAGTCCCATTCACCTATGGCAATTTACTGTGGTACATTTTCAGTGTTTGCACAGCAGAGTTCACTACGTAACAGGCTCTGCTGAAATGAAATTGATGTTGATTTATACTTCTTTGTAGAGCTAAAAAACAGAGTTAATCCCCCCATTTTTAATCTAAAATCCTGGAATACTACAGAGGAGCCAGGCCAGCTCTATGCTGGAAACTGGTCAGTATTACAAACAGATGATAGAAAAAAATACATACATTTTACAGAGCCATAGCAACCAGAAGAGAACAATAAATCAGCCTGGGGATGAAAAAAATATATATAAAGGCACAGCCAGGGAAAAATATATATGAATTACTGGGAGACTGTATTAGGCTTTAGTCACTGTACTGGGAAGAAATAAACACTGTTTTACAAACAAGCTAGACAGGCCTCATTTGTATTCAAGGAAGCAAGGAGTTTGTTTTGGGTTCAGTTGGGGTTTTTTATTTCCTTTTTACACACAAAATTGGCCTGTGTCAAGAATGTTTGAAAACATGTTGGCAAGGTAAGAGTCAGTGAGGCTACCGCACGGGAGCTTTCTGGACTCCAGAAGATGTGAAGATGAGGTGTAGCAGTTACAGCAGGGCAGCAGGTGTCAAGGTATCTGCTGGCTGAACGGCTGCAGGGCTGTGACCCCAGTCAAATCACTTAATCCCACTGAGTCCCATTTTCAGTGTAAAAGTTATACTGCCTCAAATGCAAAGTGCCTCTGTGGTTCAGACTTTAACTTCGATCAGATGAAAACCGTATCTCTATCTGCAGTCCTTATAACTCTGGCTTAAAAAAGGGGGAATCTGAAGCACACAGAGCTGGCACAATGGCCCCAAACTGATGCAATGACCCAACAAGCACATAGGCAGGAAGAGTGTATGTGATTCCTCAAACTATGGATAAACCGCCAGACAATTATTTCTACCTGAAGTATGACATGTCAGAAGTAACTAAGGAAGGCTTCCCATACCTCATTTTGGGCTTTCTTTTCAGCCTGGCTGACAAAGGCTTGTGTGGCTGGGCTGCCTTGGGCACTTGCATGCTTCACTCAGACCCATCCTCCCTTCCAGTAACTTTGGGAAACTGTCCCACTCACTTGAATCATCACAGAGGACAGAAGCTCACAGATACTCTCATTTCTTCAGAAAAGAACCCAACACATCAGCAGTGTTTTAACACGCTGTTACCCACATGTAGAACTGCTGGAGTTAGTTCTTTCCAATGCACTTTACAAAAATGTAATAGGTTTTCTAAGGAAGACCTCATACAAATAAGTTTGCAATGCTTCTTGCATTGCATTTTTGCAAAGCATTTTGGATGCTTACTTCCTTTGCTCATACATTTTGCTGTTACTGCTTTGCAGTCCCCCAGACAGCTTCTTACTGTCTAGTCAAAGGTTTAATATTAAAATTCAACTTTCAAACTAGCAGACACTTTGAGCTCACACATTTCCAGCCATCTCCTCCAGAGATCTCTCCAATCTCTCATCCTCTCATCCCCTCCTCTCCAATCTCTCCTCCTCCAATCTTCTCCAGATTCTCTCCAACTGGGATGCATCTGACTTGAAGCCTTTTGCCCAAAATGAGATAAAATGCTCTCCCTTTTCCCTCAAGGTGTTTCCAGCAATACAGGATGTTATCATATGCAATACACAGAACACTTCTATTTCTACATTAGAGTAATTTAATTTCTCTCCGCATGTTGCTTCAGGTATAGTTCACTGATTAATTTTGAATCATTTTCTTCTTTCAGAACTGTGCATTGGATTAAACTGTGTAAGCACAGGACCTCACATCCCTGACCTTACTGCACATTGGTACTTAAGGTAATTTCCACTATTTGCAAAGGTTGTTTGAATTTGAGCCCTCCGCACCAGAAGTGCTTTACTGTGTCTGCAGATTTCATCAGGATACCCTGCATTTCATCATCCTGATCAATACAAAATTGCATGAGCTCTAGGACAGATTTTAGAGGAATCCAAACTCTAAGCATCTTTTGTTGCTGACAACTACACATAGAGAAGTACTCAGAGTCCAAATATCCAACCAGCACTGCATCCCTCTTTAGTTTTCATCAAGACCACACTTCCTCAGCTCACTCACATACTTGTTGGAAGAGGCAATGTAAAAAGTCTCACTAGGATCAAAGTAACCAACATTCACTGCTTCCCATGGTGCCTGTAACTTCACCACAATTAGTTTGTTGTCATTTATTCTTGATAAGTCCATGCTGGAACATCCGTTATTCCCTGATGCCTTCTAGATGGTTTGTTTTTCCTCACTGTTTCTTAAGATCTGAAGTTTGAGAGACCAATTAGAAACCCCAGGGTTTTGCATTTCAGGGGTTTGTTTTGGTTTTGTTGTTTGTTTGGGTTTTTTTCATGGGGCTGGAAGTGAAGAACAGCATTTGCCATATTCCAGTCTCCTGTAAAGCTACCTGCTCCCCCTGTAATGGCAGGGCTCAAACTGCTCAGGCAGACATGTTCCAGGATAAATGTTATTGAGCTCAGCCAACCTGCATACCTCTAATTCAGGGACATCTTAGTACTTCTGAATATAGTTTCACTAACTAGCTTCCCACTACAATCATGCATTGCAGAGAATATAACCATGACATATGCTACACCATTAACATGATGAGTTTTTCCCTGACAGTTTCTCCAAACCTGCACCTTACAGCTACAGCTGTTTTCTTTCAGGCCAAGAAACACAGAAGCAGCAAGAACTCATGGACACAACACATTTGTTTCCATACTACATTAATATATTGCCCTTATATATCAAATATGCCTGTAGAAATAACTTAAAAACAACGCAGATTTTGATTTCAGGAAAACACAAATCACAGCCTCTCTATACTGGTTAAGTGTTGTAATACGGCAGTACCTAAAGAGTTAACAGTTGCAATAAGCCCAAGATAAGCTTTTTGTAGGAAGAGCATTTCTTCCTCTTTGTTTGAAGTATAAATTTGTTCTACCAGGAGATATTCCCAGTATACCCATGAACCATGACAAGCTAAGGTCACTGATTGAAGGTTTGTAGGCTTGGGGGTTTTTAAAACTAAAAATAACAGAGCAGGAATGTGTGGTCGTGGTCAAACAGTGATAAAATAAAGAACAGATAAAGCCACAAATAAAATGTTTGAGATTCTCAAGCTTGGTTTTGTTGAAGGAGGGGAAGCAGTGCCATTTAATCAAAAGCACAAAGAACCAAGTGTTTGTAACAGTGAACAGGAGAAGCCAAGGCTCAAAGAGGGCTGAAATTCAATGCAGAAGGCTGCTTTTCTAAATCACAGCCACAGTGCAGGAGAGACAGGAACAAAGGAACATGACATTTATTTGCATAGGAGTGTTTGTTACAAAAATACATCAACTGCAATGAGACATGCTTTGCAACTGCAATACAAAGTAATAATATTTAGGACAGCAGTAGCTCCTAGGTGAGTTTTCAACTTGGCCATCACCATCTGAAAACACTCAGGTTCAGCAGGACTATAACTACACCTTACTCTCCCCCCAGCTTCAACCCGACCCAACAAAGCACATCTATGATTACCAAAAAGTTGGCTGGTTATTCAAGAGATAAGAATTTAGCTCTTAGCATAGCGTTTGAAGTAAACTATCTTTTGACATGTGAAAGTGCTTGGAGCCTACCCAAAAACCTCCTGCCAGTTTTATTTTTTCTTGCCTCTTGTTCAGAGAGGATTCATAGGCATTACTTTAGTTGGTTCAGCTCATCAAATGTTTTTGAGGCTACTCTAGGGTATTAAAGAGACTAAAATGTTGGGTTTAAAAAAAAAAACCAACAAAACAAAAACAACCCAAAAAATAAGAAAGAAGAGGACAACTTTCAGGTACATGCACCAGAGTCAAACACTACCATTGTTGCATCTGAATAATGCTCCAAGTGGCACAGACAGAAAGAACTGGAGCAACAAGAAACCTTTCATCATGTAAAACAATGCTGTTGTACCTCAGCCTGCCTACTACCCAATGGGCTTCAGAAAAACCATCCCTTCAGATACTTCCCAGTTTTAAAGTTTTAACATCTAACCAGAAAAGTCCTGTAAAAGACCATGGAAAAAAGACACTTGGTTTTGCAGAATGAGCACATTAGACTGAGGGAAATCCTGTTAGGCAGAAAAACCCCAACAGTGCAGAGTAATGAGTGCCTGATTACTCAGGGGTGAAGCAAAGAAGAAAATGGGAATTGCTCTGAGAGGCAGCAGCTCATAAGCAAAGCAGTGAGACACATCAGATGTATAAGGACTGGGGACTGTGCAAAGCAATGGAGTGAGCAAGCTTACACTAAACAGAAAATGCCTGCATCTAGGTATTGTCAACAGGTATTGCCCTGAGAGATCAAGAAACATGATAGTCTGTCCCATTACAAGGCTTACTTTTACATCATCTTCTCATAAGTACGGCTTACTTACATCATCTTCTTGGGATTAACCTGGTGTCTACAATTAGTCAGAAGATCTGAGCCTGGTAAAGTTCTTACTCAAAGGAGACAAACAAGAAAGAAATTTGTACTAAAATAAAACGAGAACTTGTTCACTTGCTGCAGCATCATATAGGTTTCCTTCTATACAGGGCAAGGAATGGTTGGTAATACTCAGTGACAGCACACAGCTGCTTGCTGAAGGGCATCCAACCCTTCTGTAACATCTAAGGGGCATCTGGATGTCTCTCATCCAGCCTCCTACTTAAGTGGAGCCATCGCCAGTGATGATCAGGGCTGTTGTAGCTTTCTGGAGTTAAGTCCTGAACCTTTTAAGGAACAGAGATCCACCACCTCTCATAAATCATTACCTGTCCTTTGCTACCCTCCTTGTGAGTCAGTTTTTCCAGAAGCCCTCCCAGAACCTCCTGTACTACAATTCAGAGCTGTGGCCCCTTGTTGTATAATGTAGGGCTTGACCTCAGTCTTGTAACTAACCCCTCAATAGCTGTAGGCTCCTGTCAGATCACCCTGCACCTTCTCTTCACAGGCAAACCCTGCCCTGCTCCCTCAGCTCTCTTGAAGAGCTCACATGCCCTAGGACCTTGACTACCCTGGACACTTTCCAGTTTTTCAGCATCTCTTAAGCCAGAAGGCCCAAACCAAGACATAGTGTTTTAAGTGAAGCATCCCCAGTGCAATGCCAAAGAGGTCATAGCTTCCCTCAATCTTCTGGTCATGCTCTTCCTAAGATAACCCAGCACATGGGTTGCCTATTGCATGATGAGCCTACAGTTGGCTCATGCTCAATTTCATAGTCAAAGAAAGAAGTCAATTTATGGTTCATACACTGGGGTTTTAAACAATGTAAATTGAGAGCTAAACACCCAGAGGCTAGAATCCATTAACATATATTTGAGCAGTGCCTTTAAAGAGTCATGGTGGATAGAAAGTCAAAACCAGCATGGATAATACTGGAGGCCCTTAAAAGTTCATGTCAGACTAATGCATGGGCACAACCACTCTTTCCAATCTAAAAACAGTTCATTGGCTTTGAGTTCAGAAACACGAGACTGCATTAGTGCAGGAACCAAAGAAGGAAAGTCTCTGCCCTGAGTGCCAGCTTAGTCACAGAGAAGTTTGTCCTAAAGTAGCCTATCAAATCCCATTTCACTCTGCAGACTTCTTCTCACCCACAAAAAGGGCAAGAAAAACAAGCAAGAGAGGCTGCTTAACGTGCAAATAGAAGGCACTGAAGCTACTCTGTTAAAAGACTGTTATGAGAATCTACATTGGAGCAGAAAATTTAAAATGGGGTGCAATATGTGAGATAAGTATCTAAACACCTAATAAGTATGTAAGTATCTAATATGTAAAAGGGAGGTTTTAGATTCAGATTTTTTCCTTCAGACCTTGCAGTTAATACATAGAAAATGTGAGCATGAATTCATCACTGCATGGTCAGCATCAAAAAGCTACTGCACAATACAATTTAGGCAGGATGGGAACCTCAAACAGCAGCAAAAATTATTACATTTACTTGGATTCAGATGCTTAAAGAGCAGCAAAAATGAAGATAGAAAGGTGAGCCCAAGTTTGGATGTCAACCAGCGAAGACAGCTACACAGTAAAGGTTATAAAAAGTATGCCTGGGTCACTTTAAACTGCAACGAGACACTCCGAGTATGACGAGAAGCAATAACCTGTGCTGGAATTGGTCTCTATCAGTCAATATTTAGGAAAACAAAACAAAACAAACCCACAAGAGTCACCACTGCCGTACAGATTTGTCACTGAGGTTAGCAGAGAAATCCTGGTTTTAACCAGCAACAGAATCAGGAGTTACTGATCAATTTATTAACTAGTAGAACAAGCACCAAACGTCACATATTCAATAATCATTGATTTGGAAGGTAATTTACTTGTAAAGGACCTCAAACCAGGTTAAAAGAAAGTTCTTCAAATATTTTCATTCATATCCTGTGATGCTGGAGAGTGCTTTCGTATGCCCTCAACCATTCTCTGGCTCTTCACATGCTCAGACTAGAACTAATATTCAATCTACTGGTATGAACAAAACCCAGAAAGGGTAGTTGCAAAAGGATGTTTTGTAGGTTCCCTGGTTCTCAGTTTTCTGGCATGTCTCCATCAGCATTAATGATTCCCAATTGTTAATTGCCTAGCCCTCCCAGCTTTGGCATCCCTTATCCCATCTTCTCATCCCAGCAACTTCTTGTTTACATGTGCTGCTGCTGCTCAACCGCAGAGACCATAGGAATACATCTGCTTGTGAAAGAACTGCAACTTTTTCTGAAGTTATTCTCAGCCATTAGGCTGAGAAGTGCCAGCTTACCTAGACGGGTGCTCCTCAGGCATTTCACTATAAGGTTTCCTTACTGAGAGGAGATGAAACCAACAACACAGAGAAGCAACAAAGAGTCACTGGGCAGGCTTCCCATGGTTACTAACTGTCTGTATCTTCAGCTTTTCAGTGCTATGGATTTGGTGTTACCTGAACAGCAGTTGGGTTTTGTCTCCAGCAAGCTGGGCTGATGGAAAGAACTCTTTTGGGTTTTCACACAAAGATAATGCCCAAAATTTCATAGAATCATAGAATAGTTAGGGTTGGAAAGGACCTTAGGATCATCCAGTTC